>JAWWMW010089122.1:0-11965 GCA_035048345.1 Echeveria elegans
AATTATTTTTAAAATAAAAAATAATAATCAAATGTAATTTATTAATTATTTTTAAATTTTCTGTTCATTTCAGTTCAGCTCAAAAGAACGGACCCCTGGTCTCCAAGTTAACAAGTCAGAAGTTCTCTAGTACTAAATGAGTTAAGTTTGAATACAAAAATCTTGTTAAATAAACATGCCCAAACATGAAGAAATATGTTTGATTGGAACTATATATATGCCTTGAAACTCATTGAAGCTAGTGAAAATCAAACAAAGTAAACTCAAACACAAATGTTATGACAGTAAAACAAAGGAAAATCACCGATCTCTGAAACTTCAGAGAGAAAGGCATAGGTGAGCATTCGAGGATTCGTGTGTAGCAAAGCAGATGGATTATTTACCTGACGCTGAAGCAGATAAATTCACTGATCTGCCGGATTCTATCATCCAACTGCAATGTGCTAGTTAAAAACTTCATACATTGTAACTCTGCTTTAGAACAACGTGTACTTTGCTTACAGAAGACATCAAACGTCAACCGGTTTCTAATTTAGGATAAGAAAGCGCAT
The DNA here is from genome assembly GCA_035048345.1 of Echeveria elegans. Lineage (NCBI taxonomy): Eukaryota > Viridiplantae > Streptophyta > Magnoliopsida > Saxifragales > Crassulaceae > Echeveria > Echeveria elegans. The sequence continues at coordinate 552 of JAWWMW010089122.1, forward strand.
AGATGTCTACAACCAAAGTTACATAAACGCAACTTTAAAATCTCCAACATCAGCATAGACCCACATCGATCAACTCATATTTCTGAAAGTAAATTGACAAAGCACATATGGACTGCATTTGCCTAAATCTCATTTGCATATGAAAATCAACTCTGAAAGCACATTTTTCTGACCAAGTGATCGGCGTAAATGTATTCAAAAACTTAAAATTTTAACTTTAAAGTTTGAATTTTGTCATAAACTAATGCTAAAGAAGATTAAAAGTAAAGACATCAACACGTTACATAAACATGCACCAGCTTTATGCTTATACGCTTTTGGAAGAAAACTCACATGCAGATTAAATACGTAAGCAAGCTATGAACTGAGCTTTAGGTACATGTCACACAGATTTGCAGTAAGACGACAGAGTTGCAGCATTGTTCTATTTCGTTTCTAGACATTCTACAATCCATTTGCTTGCTTTATGAAGTACGTATATATAACACTGCCCCGAGGATATGCTCTGAAAAAAGTATGGCAGAAAAGAAAAGAGTATTTGGCGGAAAAGAAATGATAATCTATTTAAACATGTCACTTATCTACACCTTTTATATCGTTTCTTGATGCATATTTAGTTACAAATAAAAGGGTTAATTAACAGAAACCACGCGTAAAATACAGGTTTTTTCTGATAGCCACCCATACAATGTGATATTACCAATAGCCACCCATTAAAATATTTTTTTTACCAATAGCCACCCATAAAAATAATCAGTTCAATAAACACACGCCCATCAACAATTTGTTCAATAAAAATAACCAATAAAATTATAATATTATGTTAAAATTCATAGACGTTCAAAACAGTAATTGAAAACTATCAAACAATTTTTTTATATTTTTGATAAACTTAAGTGCTAAAATTTGGTAAAATTTTGAAATATCGAATTAAATTTATACAAAAATATTGTTAAGGCATAATTTTTTTGTTAAATATGAAACTAAATGGGTGACTTTTTATATTTATTTTGTGAAGTTTTGAATGTTTTTGAGTTTCTTTGTTATTTTTTATGAATTATTTTCCGATGGTTGGATGTTTATTGAACTGATTATTTTTATATGGGTGGCTATTGGTAAAAAAATATTTTAATGGGTGACTATTGGTAATATCACAGTTTACGGATGGCTATCGGAAAAATCCGTATTTTACGGGTGGTTTCCGGTAATAAACCCAAAAGAATAAGAAAAAAAAAAACTTGCCTCCTCAGCACGCAATGTCCAATACTGGTCATTGATGTTCTCTATCTTATCACTCAAGGGAAAGATCTGCATGAATAAACATTTAGAAGGTTGATTAAAATTTACAAGAAATTGAGAATAACACAGCAACAAACAGTTAATCAGTTCAAAAGTTTGTCACCCTTCACCTTGTAAATCTTGTGATAGAACACTTCAAGCACCCTGATTTCTGCATCTGGGTGGGAAAGTTCAACCTGTTTCAAAATGCAATTTTCGCAAGTTTACAATTCTGAATAAGGGACCTTCTCTACAAGTAATGGTCCGATGCTCCTTTAAACAGATGAACTTGTTTTATTTACAAAAGAGTAGCTAATATGCAATCTAAAGAAAAAGAGGCACACAATGGGTTGCTTATCATTCACCTTTGTTTTAAGTTCATTAATTACATCCCCAACAGTACTCTGCTTTGGCAACCTTATGTTATGAATCACTATCTGAAATTCAAAAACAGAAAAGGGGGTGAGCAAGCGGCATAAAACATAATTATGTCTATTATCAGTTGCCAAATATCATGCCTCATCTTTGGTCGCATGAAGAAAAGCGACTTTCAAATTTTTAAGCCCCTGCAGCTCCGGGAGTGGAATATCCAATACCTCATAGTATAAGATATCAGACGTCTGTTCACAGTCAACAATACACAAAACCTTAAGCAACGTAGCCTTTAATGTCAGTTAAAAAGGTAACAGAAGTGAAACATAATAATTATAATTCAGCGTTACTGCACCTGATTATAATGGACTAACATGTCTGATAAATGCTCAACGCCTCGGTATTTGATAGATTGGGGTTTGGGTTGCTGAGAGTAGCAGTTATGCGCAGTGAGCCTGATTTTGGAGGGATCATCCAAACCAACTTGTTGGGCGACCCGTTTTACAACCTCGTCATAATTATGTAGCTTTGACCTGTGGAGGACAGAAAATTTAGATGGAATAAGAGCTAGTCTTTCCCTACACTATGATCACATAGGAAACCTGCTTACAATTCCAAACAAAAGTCATCTTCCTTTGGTCTATCCAGTGTCCGGAAATGAACAACCTACAGTGAGAAAGTATGTAATACTCCTATCAGAACACGAGACGTCATAAGAAAATTATGTCTTCAGCAGACCAATCAACAAGTGAATGATGTCATTTTTGCGCCCATAGCATCTAGAATGAGACTCACCCTTAAATAACCTAGGGGTGGCAAAATGGATTGACTAGTTGGATTATTAATGGATTTTAAATGGATCAAATGGTCCAATCCATTTAATACATGTAATTGGATTAAATGGTCCAAACGGATTGAATTGAATCCATTTAATCCATTGGATTTCATTACTCCATTGGATTTTTTTTAATCCAACGGATTACTTTGCCACCTCTAAAATAACCCCACGTTTACATACACTAAATAATAATTGTAACCTTTGCTGATTCTTTAGATATTTAAATATGCCTTAAAAAACGATACCGAAGCTCGTCTAGCTCTAGCATGACTTACTATGTTACAGCATAATGATCGACAGGTTAAAAGTATTGCAGTGATTTTCAGTGTCCAAGTAAATAAGAATGAAATAACACACCTGACGATTGTGTACAAATTCTAGATAGAGGGGAACTGTGGGATAGCGATACGGTACTTCACTAACAGCAGGAGCAGATTTTTGGAAGCATATTATATCCCCATCTTCAATCTGCTAATGACAAACGCATTACATACTGTTATTAACCAAATTCCATGAATCCCATTAATAACAAGCAAACATTACAAAAATAAGCAAAAAGACCTGGCTAAACCGGAAAGTTGCTCTTCTATCGAGGTGCTCACACATAACACAAGGTTCAAATTTTATTTCCTGACAATAATGGATCAATAAAGATAATGATGTTAAAAAATAAATTGGCATTTATATCAGATGCACAAAGGAATGCATTAGTGGAGTCTGAACCTCGTAAAGTTCAATCTGTTCATCAGGAGCAAAACCTGCCATCTCATTCAACTTTGATATGATATCAATTGGTTTGCCAGTGCTCTTCACAAAGAGTCGACCAACATATCTGACAACATAAATAGTCAAAATGGTAATCACTCATATAATGGTAATGCACTTGCACACATACAGGACAATTAAACAAATCCTTTTGAGAGAGGGCATAATACATACCGGAGCTCTTCTTTTGCAGGGTCATAAAGCTTGAAGAAAAGAAGAATATCCTCTTTAGTTTTCTCGGGAGGAGGAATAGGGATTGAATCCTGTGAAATAAGGCAGCATTCAGTAAAGCTATTTCAACTCTATACTAATAATATTCAAAAGTCATCATAATATTACCGGTCCCTTGGCTACTTCCAGAAACAACTTCAGTTCAGCAGTGTGCGTCTTATTTGACACCTCCCTCAACTGTCCAACCTAAACCAGTAAATAACTTGTAATCAGTAAACAAACTAGTTATGATTACAGACAGCACATGAATGATATGAAAAAATAGATGACATCAGGCTTGCATGTGAAATTGAATTATTATTACACGAATACACGCAACATTTCTTCTGAACATGGTTTGCAACCAAGATAAGCACATAGTCAAGAGCCTGAAGAAAAAAGCTTTAGTGTAAAAAAATTACAGGCTGTGTTTCTTCCAAGGGCGTAAGTGGCCTATTGGGCCTGTACGTGTGATTTTGCCTCTTCGCCCAAAACCAATACCGTTGACATTGAACCGGTATACCAAGCTCTTTTGCTACCTCCTCCTGCATGGAGTAAAACTCATCAAACAAATTTACTCTAGCACTGCCACAGAGACTAATATTAAACTGTATCTATACAAAAGTTTTTCCACTCAAGCTATGCCAGAAACTCTCAAATTGCCTTGGTTCATTACAACACAGAAGCTGAAATTTACTGTCCATATTATTGTATGCAGATGTCAAGTGTGAACACATACCTTGAAGAGATTAAAAGGTAACTGTTTCTGAATACGGAACTGGCGGACTTTCTCGTGATCCACAAGATCAAAGTAAATATCTTTGCCAATCTGGTCAAGTAAGTCCTCATCTCTTGCAACCTATGAGAACCGGCCAATTATCATCTTAGTGGCCAATTTTTTTATTTTGATCATACTTGATGACGACGTATAACAGCAAATTCCACTAAAAAATAAACGGTTGCCACAAGCCCGACGGGTATGAGTCAGTCAGCAAAGATAAGAATTCTTCTTAAATGGCTGCTACAAGCGCAAATCGAAACACTACAAAACGGATACCTTCATAATAGTATACAGATGAGCTTGAGCTTTATACTTTTTCTTATCCTCCTTCTCTTCTTGTTCTTTTTTCAACCTGATCTGAAAGTTAGGGCATTAAGTGTAGGTTGGAATGAACTGTTGTCCCCCGAAGCAGATTTGCTTAATTGTAGATATCATGAAACTAGAAAAATTAAGTCTAAAAGAACAGAGCCTTACTCTGAGATGTTCTGCAATGTCCTTTTCATCAACATTGCATATAATTTTTTCCTTGTCACTTTCACGTATGTACACAAGCATGTAGGCATTCGAATACTTTGTAAACTTGAAAGGGGCATTGTTAAATCCAGGATTCGTCTGAGGTAACTGTCAAGCATTCATTGGAAAAGGAACAAATTCAAATCTTGAAATCCAAAAGAATAAACCAGTAGCCAAATTATATTTCATACCTCTTCCTCACCACCATACTGCTCCTCCAGTGCTCTCTTAATATCTTCCTTTGTAACTCGTTCATCATCAAATTTGAACCTAAAAGAAAATGGCCAAACTCCAAAGTTATATTAGAAGTATAAAGCCAGCAACACATGAATCCTAAGTCCTAACGCACCGAAACATTTCAAGCAATATGCATAAAATGTAAAATTTGAACTTTGATATTGGTTAGGACTTTCCCCAGTACTTTCTGCTAAAGACCTGTGATGCATGTAAACGTACCATTGATCAGAAAGCGTTGGCCTAATAAAAGCATAGTAGTGCCCACCGTGCACACCACCACTATGAACTAGCACACTGCAGATCGATGAGAAGGTGATGTTAGATCATTTAGTCTTGAAAACAAGTAAACAAATCAATATGGAGTGATATGATTATGATGTATGATAGACTAACTCAACAGTAGCCCATGATGATTATTACTGGACCGTCTCAAAACACAAAGGAATGAGCTGTCACCTGTGAAGAGTGTAGAGGTTGCGAACACTTTTATCTGCATCAGGTGACAGATACTTTCCATTCTCTCGGTCTAAGTCGAGCTCAAGAGGAAACTCATACCGGTCATTTATCTACATAACAGAAACTTCAATTAGATTCTATAGGACTACAGCTATACAGCCTATACTTCCGGACAGGGCTCAAATATAAAGAACATTTTATATATAAAAACCTATCTTGTAACAACCCATTTATTGAACACCACTCTTCCTCAGTGTACTCTACAATTATAATGTTACCGACCAAGCAGGTTTGAATCAAACTCGAGTGAATAAGATACATATCTTTTTGAAACTAAATCTAAGCACTAACCTTGACCATGGTGTCCCTCATAAAGTCATATTCAAATCGCTTAAGCTGAAGTTGAAGCACTGGCGGGAAATCAATAAAAAGAACTCCTTTCCGAGCATCCTAATACAAGTATTATAATCAAATTAGAACGTAATTATTAATAAAACTATATAATAGATACATGAATTTTTTCCACGGAATAACTAAGAGCATATGTGAGGTAAAACGCTTAAAAGTCCAAACATCGCTGTTTTCAGAGGTGCTGAACATGATAGACTCAGATTATCCAGCTTTGCATGTGTTTAAAATGACAGACGACGGATGATTTTAAGACAAAATGTATAATGATTCCTTCCCATGCAAAAGGAGTACGGAACTAAACTTACACACAATAACTACTCTAGCAAGAAAACATAGAATAAGTGACCAAAGAAAAAGGTGTTTGTAAATAACCTGTAAGCCATGTCCCTCTGCATGGTATTTGTTATCGCCTTCAAGACGCTCAACTTCAACGTATTTGTCAAATGAGGCATAGACATCCTTGCAGCCTTTGACATCAAGCTGCAGGTCTGTAATGAAACATCAAAAAGTTTCAGTGCTGATCAGAACATGCAGATAGCTAAACAATCAAAACAAACAGAAAAAATATACCATAAAATGATTCCTTCCTAGTGGATTTGTAGTCAACATTGATGCACTCTATGTAATTCATATGATGACCTTCAAACAATTGCTGTATTGTCCCTTCAACCACTGTTCCCTGCACAATCAAACATTGGGGAAAATAAAGCATAAATATCTGCTGCGATCTGTATAACATACTGATGTGAAACACGAATAAATAGCCTACCTTCATCTTGTCTTCAAGCTTCTCACACAGAACTCTATTAAGTTCTTGAACATCATGCTGCATAAAAGAGTCATATGTATCCCATCCAAACGACTTGGTCAATTCTTTGGTCGCAACACTACTCATGTTATACTGAAGCTTGTAAAACAAACTTTGCAGAGCCAACGGTATACTTCCACTCGGCATATCATTTTCAGTAGTGGGCATGTGATAAACAGCCTGAAAGATAGTCGAATGTGTGACTTCAAATGAGTACAGCCGGCAGACAAAAAAGATGATAATCATTAAGATTGCTGTCTAACCTTCCTAAAATAAGGAAGATGGTATAGAGTCTGCAACAGAGAGTTCATGTAACATGTTGCTCCCTGATTCTTCAGTCCTACATACCCTGTTTCCTTTTTGGAGTCATATGACCAGTAATCCATAACCTTGCGTATAATCACCGCTGCTTCCACAATTACAGTATCATTCACAAGATATCCTCTGCTTGGATCATAAAGTTCGCTAAGAGGCATAAAAGAGGTAAATCCCCAATCACTTTCTCTTGCATTGAACTGATGTTGTGTTTCTGCATGACAAAAGACAGAATGAATAGGCTACAATAGCCGGCAATGTGAATCGCACAGCAGCAGGGGTGACTCTCACTCAATAAAGAGGTTACACTGACGCAATCAAAGAAAAAACTTCAATTAGTAGATGGTTTACAAATGCCTTGAGTCGTGATTTTGAAATTAATGATCAGCAAATCAGATTATTCATAATGTTATACACAACATTTTATGGCCCATTTTAAGTACAGCAATCGGCCAGTAGACATACCTTTCCTTATGGTGTACTTATCTAATGCTTGATTAACCACAGACAAGCTAAAGTGAGCATGCCTACTCCAGCCATATGGCAAAGTTGTCGAGTCAGCAACATCTAAATACATTGACAGGAAGTCCACATTGTTTCCCTTTGGAAAGATTAATATTCGCCTGAAATTACATCCCATGAGTTCAAATACACCATCCATATCCAAGAAGTGCAAAATGAGAGCAGAAGCAGAAGCAGAAGCATCTGAATTACCATTTATAGTTGCCGACAACAAATACATCGGAGTAGTGCTTTTTGGTATTCAACCTAGAAAAGTTCTCTATTGTCCATGTGAATCTAGTTGACTGAGGGTCATCCGCTGATGGACCATCCACTCCATTCGTTGGCTCCACTTGTGGCGTCACTACTAACAAGTAACAACAACACACACTGTAAGTCAATCCCGACACAACAACACCACCACCACCACACAAACATTCAACAACTCAATAGCACATTAATCCCCAAACTCAACTCCCACTATACAAAATAAAAACACAAACCTTCCATAGGCTGAGGACCCTGGACAATAGAATCAGAATGGGGCACCAGCGGCATCTCCTCATCCTCCTGCTGCTGCATATCAACACACAACTCAAAACTCAAAACAACTCAACACACAAAATCCGATCCTCCCCAAACCTTTAAAAAAAAATCCAAAAACCCTAAAACACCAAAATCCGAAATCGATTCACCAACTCCCGAAATCAAAACCACCACATCTCACTCAATCCACCACCAATCAACATCCGATCAGCACATAACTATTAAACATAACAAAACCAAATCGAAGGCAAGTTAAATGGAAATGAAACAAAATTGCATCCACGCGTATGAATTAGTTGACATTGATGCAAAATTAGGGCTTGAGAAAAACAACACTTACATCCAACGGTGGAGGCGTCATCAGCGTCATAAGGAATCAAGCAAGACGGACGGACTGTAACGATCGATGAAATCTGAAAAAAAGCGAGAGAGAGAGAGCAGCGGAGAAGACACGACCCAGAAAAATTAGGCGAAGGAGAAAAGCGTAGTAATGTAGAAATACTAATCTCTAATTTAATTAATTAATTTTGTAATTAGTTGATTATTAAGGGTGGGTTTTGAGTGTAATTGGTGACGTGGAATGGTGTACAATTGTTTGTCTGATGACGAGTTGTGGTTTGATGGTCGGACCGGTGACTGGGTTACATTTTCGGTTTGGTATTTTACCGGGTTGATAGTTGGGTTTGGATAGTGCCCTGTCGGCACTGAATCCTTGTCCACGCATGTTTGCCACGTGTCATTTTTTCAGCATGACAGCACGTCGAGCACATGAACTCTGGTAGCTAGCAGAGTGTGGAAAATGCCGGAGGATCAAACGATATGCTGCTGAGGAAATGTATGTAGTTCTTGGTAGTTAAGAGCAATGGTGGTGTATGTGCGATCAAGGAAGTCACACTGATTATCATTTTTTCTATACTTAAGAAGATTGACGGCGGCCGGTGCATTTTTTCCAGGAATTTTATGACTTAGGAAGTTCGAAAATTGAACAGTTTTGAAGCTCACTTTTTAAGGCTTATATAAAACCCTCCAAAAATTGGCGAGGTGACACGCACACGGTATTCTTTAGTAAAAGGCTTATACCCAAATATGGGAGGTTAGAACACAAGCAAGTGGGAGAGTAATGAGTGAATAATCATTTTCCGGATGCTTGTTTAAATCAAACTGATGGCACTTGGCACGTACAGTTATCTTGATGGATAGCGAGTTCCCACTTAACTGAACAAAAAAAATACGCAGTAGCTAGTTTCCATAATCTCATTTTGATTTCATTTGCATTATAGAGTAAAGTAACAGATTGGATAACATCGATCCTACTGTGTTGATCTGTTATATGTTAAAGTATAGCACTTGATGAATTGTCTCACATTGCTAATTGAAGGATAAATGTCTAGTATATCTTGATTCTCACCACCACAACTCATATGAGTTGAATGAGGATGGGAACCGGAATATGCTAACATTTCACACTATATAGTGACGACTGACGAGAGGAGCCGAGCTAGAGAAGGTGTCTATTATGACAAGTCAAAAGTCGTCTTGATCTGTACAGGCGGATGAACTTTCCTAAGCCATCGACTGGGGGGATCTGCAACAAAAAATGTAAGAATCAGAGAATCTTTTGAGATTTTTATGAAGGTGAATTAGATTTTTGGGACATACGGGAGGGAACATGGAATAAGGTCGCAAAGCCTTAATCGGAAAGAATGGTGCCAAGAATGAAGCCTGGTCCGAGATCCCCTACACAAAACTCGCGATATAAGATCGACGTAAGAGTGGGAAGATCTTGGCTCAAACTTCATTCCAAGTACCTCTTTCCCTTTGCATCTTTCCATCCAATGTACAAGCTATAGAAACCTAAGCAATGAGAAGATAGTAGACAGAGTACGAAGTGCTGAAAATAAATGCTCATGATATATACGAACTTGGAGACAACAATGGGGGAGAGTATAAGGGTCCGTTCTTTTGACATGAACTGAAACTGAACTGAACTGAAAATTTAAAAAATTAATTACATTTACATATTATTTTTAATTTTAAAAAATAGTAGTTTGACAATAGTGAATGAGTCTTAAACTTGTCTTATAGCTTCAAGTCTTATTACACTTTTAAAATAATTTTAAAAATATTGAATGTTTATCTACTGAACAGGAATTAAATTAATGTCAAAAGAACAGACCCTAAGTCATGGGAAGGGAAGGTAGTTTAAAAAATGGAAAAAGCTCGATGGGGTTTGGCTGTCTCTTGTTTTGTTGTAAATGTCGTGTTTTGCGAGCTTTACAGGGCATTTACGCACTCGACAAGGTAACAGGACAATGAAAAGAAGCATGGAAAGTGAGGGGGGGAAGTGGAGGTCACTTGGGAACAAGTAAATTAAAGTATTTATTTTCTATGCTTTGAGTTTAATATACATGAAAGAATTGAAATGTGATTTTTCGCAGAATGGGGTTGTGAAATTAGAAATGTTACTTTTGTTCGGTTTAGATATTAAATACTAGCTGTGGTCTCGTCGTCCCGACGGAATTTTTTTCGTATTTTCATTTGATTCACCTAAAAATGATAAATATTTTTCGCTTAATTTTTTATTTTTATTTTTAATATTAATTTTTATTTTTAATATTAATATTTTCAATTTTTTATTTTTTATTTAATGGGCCGAACCGGGCCTTTTATCTTTAATTTTAATGGCTTATTTGTGATTAAAGGTGGAAAGATGGATAAAATTGTAAATATAGTTTTGATTTTATTTCTGTTTTCTAATCTTTTATATGTTTAGATGTAACTGATGTTTAGAAGTTTTTTTAGCACAAAAATGACAGCCGTAGTCCTCAGGCTCTAAAGCGAATGATGGCTAGCAACTGCAACTACAGGTATAAGAAGGTTACTAGTAGCCATCACTTATGTAACTTCTTGTAAGAAATGTTGTAGATAATTTAAGATTTCGTGTTATCGGGAGAAAAAAATATTTATATCGAGTTAGTATACGTATATGTGACACAAATGGGGTAACGAATACTCAATAATAATAATTCTTCATCCATAACACACAAACAGCAACGTAAACTTTCGTTGTTAAAGTTTAATTTTTGATTGCTAAATCTCCAACTCACCACACATCCACCAGCCCACCAACTCATTAGCCAGCCCACCTCACTCAGTCCACCATCCTGATTCAACCCACAATTCAGTCCAAAATTTAAAAAATTATTTATAATTTAAAATTATAAATTAAAAAATAATAATTGGGAAGTTTGTGAATAACTGAATGGAAAAATCAGAATAAAAATTACTTAAAAAATCAGAACGAAAAACGTAGGAAAAATTAGGAAAAATATACATAAAAATATATATTCACGTCAAGGTCCCGTCGTGACAACGTGTTCACC
>JAWWMW010089142.1:0-11964 GCA_035048345.1 Echeveria elegans
TTGATTGAAACCTAATCGACGTTCATTATTTCTTAATACTTTATATAATAAGCATCCTTTATACCTGATCCCCTCCCAACAAACATTCGAATATTCGAATACCTGATCCCCTCCCAACAAGAATCCTTTAAACAAACATCTAAACGCGTCACCAAAGGTATGGGATTCGAATATTCGATGCTGCACGATTCATTTATATTAAGTGCGACATGTTTGGAGACTTGTACAATTTCCAAATAAAAAGTTCAGAATCATCACATAAATTTGAATAAAAGTTGAACACTGGAGTTTTCTGAATAATATATGTTCTCGTTGCTGAGTTATTTCCAGTACAAGTTGATCCATATGTATATCCTGCACCTGCAGACGACCGTATAGTAGGAGTTATTTACTTGAACTTATTCATGACGAATATGCGAAGAAGGTGACATTTTTATGTATTTTTATATGTGGAGACGACTTAACAGAATATATTGACTTAGTATACTTAATGTAAATACTCCATACAGTTTCGACTAATCTCACAATATGAACACACTTTATTAAACATAATACTAATCTACCTCTATCACGCTTGTTATATTATTGTATTGCCTTGGCTCTTCATTTCTTCTAAGCTACATTTTTATGCATGTTTAACAACATCAGTTTCATATCAACTATTGGCAGGGCCGGGCCAGCAGTAAATCTATGTCGAACATGACCAACACTATATATATAAATAACATCGTTGTGGTAATTAAATTGGGTGTGCATGGAAAGAAGTTTTCAGAATCATATAACGTTAATGAGTTTGCGTACGTATAAAAGATGTTTCAGCCTAGCTTAGGTAAGAACTGTAAAATGCTAGTATATTCCGGTTCCACCGATTATTCAACTTAAAAGTCGAGGCTTGTGAGTTGTGGTGATGGTAACCAAGATATACATAGCATCATTCCTTTAATTTGGCGATGTGGGATAATGACTTCACAAGTGCATTCTCAACACTCCCCCTCACTTGGGAAGTGGGACGTGATCCCTTGAAAACACGCTAACTCTTGTAGCGAAAACCAATAGGTGCGCTCATTGCGACTTGTAAACCTACCCAAACGCACATGTGGTGGGTGTGTGCAACATGCAACTCTCCCTTTAACTCTACACGGCCAACAAATGGGCATCCCATCTTGCACTCGGCGCACATAGGCGCATCCCTCGCGACACGTACTCGACCTAGGTCGTGTGCCTTCGACTCTAATACCATGTAGAAAACACAACCCAAATTCCGGACGATTGAATTCAATACAAAACTACCGCAAGCCACGGCTGAGGCTTGAGACAAATGGATATTCTTTTCATAGAAAGGAAAAGAAGAGACGATACATACTTTAACCTAAACATAAAATGTGAAATTACAAAAATAACCCTATAGACAAAACTCATTACTTCAATAAGAACGTTGGTGTTCTAATGAATATAATGTCAACGGTCATTTAAGTTGGCTTTCTTGTAATTCTTGCATTTTATAAACAAATCGTAGCTGTCTTCTTCTGCACCACTCCTACATACGTACAAATGTGTATTTAGTATATAACAGTGTTCATCTCGCAGCTTCTGGTGAAATAGTACTTGGTAGTCTCAGCTGATCCAGATTTAGACATTTTACAACAATAGGTCTTCCGTTCATCTTTCCTTCTCTCTCTCTCTCTAATCCATATTCATCCATCCATATTCTGTTGTTCATGCTCTCTTGCATTATTGATGTAAAAGCATTAAGAAATTCAACATGAGTCCCATGAGGTTCCAGCATCGTCAAGATGATCATCAAAACCAACAACAAAAGTTCATTAGAAAAAACAAGGAGTCGTATCAGATCAATGGAGTGCGTCCCACGCCACTGCAGCTACATGAAAACTCACATGTCATACACAAGTCATCAGCGGCATCTAATTCCTCCTCCTGCTCCTCAATCTCGACCGCCTGCTCATCCACCACAACCTCCCCTCCTAACAGGCACCATCATCAACGCAACGGACCGATGATCACATACACTCATAGTCCCAAGGTTATACACACCCAACCGCATGATTTCATGGCGCTGGTGCAAAAACTCACCGGCCTATCAAGTGTGAAACAAAGCCATCAACAACGTGTAATGGCACCACCTCCGCAGCAAGTACTTAATGATGAGTCAGTTTCTGATGTAGATGGAATGGGGTCTGGTGTGGCTCAGGATTTGAATCTGGACAAATTTGAGAGTAATGATAGGAGATTCTTGTTTGAGATTCCTTTTGTTTACACCTACAGGGTTTGATATGTTTAGTTCTCCCCAGCCTCAGCACCAGCAGTTCAGATTTCTAGGTGACTCTATCTTCTCTCCTGCCACGCTGGAGTTCCTGAAACCATTGCCTGAGTGTTGAGATCACATATTTAGATACCACATGGCAGAGGTACGATGTTTCATCATTGTGTGTATTTATAGGTTGTTATGTACAGTAGTCCCATTTCTGTTCGTCATTCGGATTCCATGTATTTTGGTCTTTTGTTATCGAGGAAATAACCAAGGGCTTAAGATGCTTGCTCCGATCCATATGCGAAAACCTTATCAAGTCTTCCATTTCAACCATCATTCCTTGATAGCTCCCTACGCCTTCAGCATGACAAAGGAAATATAAAAAAATAATCGCATCAAAGCAAATTTGATTCCAAATGGACATGAAAGCTAGCATTGTGAACTTGAGCTGCGAAGCATTCACGGCTGGCTTCACTTTCCCCACAAAATCTTGCCTGCATTGAGTTGACCTAATCTTAATGAGCGTTGAGTTGGTAAAACATTTGCTTAACTGAAAGATGCTCTCAACGAACATGCTGCGGTTACCTTTTGGACATAACCATATGAGCTTGACTCAGACATTTCGATTAAAGCAAAAGAAAGTAAATTCAAGAGTCATAATATAACATGTCACACTTACAAATCCGAACATGTGTTTGAATAATCAAGTCAAAGAATAAACAAACGCGTATGACCTTCCTACCCTCATACAATACAACTGTCTACCAACCACGTCGCTAACTCGGAAACTGACTCAGCCTCCCTGCTTTCCTCGCACCAGCAACCGTCACAACGCCCAGACGCCTTTCTTAGCCCCTCGAAACAGCTTGCAGCCCCCTACTGCCATTGTCATCCCACTCAGCCACGACAGATGGCCCCATGCTACTAACGCGTGAGTCCCACGCGCTAAAGCTAGTTCTGTTGGCCGAAATGACAACAGAGGACGACAGTGAAGGTGTCGGAAACTTGCATCTGTCGAAAATGGAAGTAATCCTCTGTTCGCGGTCCAGATTGTAGATTGAAATCAAGCTGCCGGATGAGCGGTTCAAATCAAGACCCAATCCGATTCCGTCCCAAAGCTTTACCACGCTCTTCCCTTTAGCGAAATCCGACCACGACAACATCCGCTGCAGTTTCGATGTCACTTCTTCATCCGACTCACGGCATCCGTCATTGTCTTCAATCGATGAATCAGACACATCATCATCATCATTGGCATCTAAATCGTCATCGTCCAAGTCGCTGAAGTCATCATCAAACGCCGAGCTGGTTACTGCAACAGAGGAAGCCTCTGATCGGTATCGGCGATGATGGTTCAGAACCCTGATTAGGATTCTGGTGATGACAATGCTGATCAGCGTTGCAAGAATTGCCACATACAGAGACCCTGATTTCCAAAAGACGTAAACTTTATTGAATGTTTTGATCAAATGAATCGATGGGGTTCGCAACGTGCTCGTGCTGACCTCCATGGCTATGGCTATGGCTTGGCTTCAATGTAGGGTGGTTGGGATTTGGGAAGAGAAGAGAGGTTTAAGCAGGGCAGAGGAAAGCATATATAGAGGATGCTGAGACAAAGGCGAAGGTGTTGAGTGCACGTGGCGATTAACGAATGGTGGCAGGTGTAAATGCGGCGAGGTTTACTGGGGTAAAGGGATTGAAGCAACTAGTCAGCGTCTGTCATTTTGGATTTTTTACTGTATTTATATTTAAATAGTCTGTTTTTCATGTGTATTTAAAAGATTCCAAAAATTAACTAATCCGGATAAACATGAGATTGTAGTGTGGTGAGTCAGCTATCAATAATTACACTACCAAAGACGAGAATGGCTTTAAGGATCGATGACTTGCAGGAGCATTCAACAATTACACACGCTCGTCTCCATCTGAATGTATGATCCCGTCGTCCCCGACAGAAATTGTTTCTCTATTAAATTTAAATTTTTATATTTAAAATTTTAATTTTTTTAATTTTTTAATTTTTTTAATTTTTAATTTTTAATTTAGTTGGAATGGTTTAGTTAGGTGATAGAAATTTAGTTAAATATTATTGGTAAATGTATGAATTTAGTTAGATGTTGTTAATAAATGTATGTTTTATTAGTTAGATATTTAGTTGGAATGATTTAGTTAGGTGATATGAATTTAGTTAGATGTTGTTGATAAATGTATGAATTTAGTTAAATGTTATTGGTAAATGTATGGATTGTTAGTTATATATTCTTTTATATAGATAGATCATTCACATAATAATCATTTTTCTCTCTCAATACACTCTCTTTCTTACTTTATTACTATTCACTTTCCTACTTTTACATTATTTTTTAACTCACGCAATAATTTTTTTCTCTCAATACACTATTTTTCCTATTTTATTACTATTCAATTTTCTAATTTTACATTATTCACTCACTCACACAACCATTACAATCTTAATATTTGTGTCAAATTATCAAATGTACAGAACATTTCAGGACGGAGGGAGTAGCACGTTGTCTTTATCGTAAATAGGATATGCTAACACATATATGTCATTCAGATGTATTATCATTCTTACTAGCGTGCAGTCCGTCGTCCTGATTGAATTGCAGATGGAACAGGTTATCGAATTCATTACATTAATCGAAAGAAATGGTCAACCACTCTGCTCAATAATAAGTAAAATACGGTAAAATACGCTCACCCGCCATCCCGAATGTTAAATCAATCTGGTCAATTATGATTAACAGTTGGTCAAATACACAATCAAATACGATCAAATCCGAGGTTGACGGCATGATTTTTAATAAATTATACTCCGTCCGTCCCATTATATAGTTACCCCTTTCCTTTTTAGGCGTCCCAAAATATAAGTCACCTTTCCTTAAATGAAAAAAATTTTCACTCACATTTACACTCTCTCTCCAATCTATTCACTTTCCACTCATTCACTTTCTTACTTTTGCCTAACATAACACAATTTTCTTAAAACCGTACCAAACTTCAAATGAGATCTATATAATGAGACGGAGGGAGTAGAAGATAGTGGCATTTTCAGAAGTGTTGATGATGGAGATAGAACAAAATCAATTCTATTATATGCATAGAAGATGATTCCATTCACCATTAAACACCCAGCTACTAAAATTAATTTCTACATAAAGTAGAAAACGCCCTTCCTATTTGCAAGGGGCGGCAATTGTTCGTCTGGAGCACAGTGGATGTCATGTCGGCAACATTTTCCCCTTGATTGAGGTATTATGTGATTATATTAACTAGTAGCTTACTTAATGTGATTTATGATCCTATATCTCACAACACATCAAGTGTTCATACGTACCTCTTGCATTTTCGTACGTTTACGATTGCTAGTTTTGTATAGTTTTCCATTTTGAGTGTGCATCAAAAATGAAATAATGAATGTGTGCTTTAAATTTCAATGGTACTATACTTTCTAGTACTAATCTTATGTGAAACATGAAATTGACAAAAAAAAATTTCTTTCCATTCATATATTGACACAATTCATTTTTGCATTATTTCTAGCTCTCGTTATTACAGAAACCTCAGCGGATGAGCTTTTCTCAGCTTCAAACTTTATTCTTTGCCCGGCCTTTTGCAAATGATCTCACTAAAATTATTGTTTTTGATCTCATACGCAAATATATCCGCTCACAACATTATTTTCTCTCACTAATGACATGTAAAGCACGAGTTCACTTAAATTCATTGGTTTTCGGATATTTTTTATGGCCGATTGAGCTTCAATATATTTCATCCGAGTTCTAGTTAACTTATTTATACATTTTAAAAAGCAAGCAACAGAGACGGCATACCCTTAGTAGTTAGATATTGTTTACAGAAAATGACTTAGAAAGATATCATCAAATATCTGTATTACACATAAAATCAGGCACCAGCGGACCTTAATATCAAATATTTTATTAATATTTAGTCATATAATATTAATATATTGAACAGAGAAAATGCAAAATTGATTATTTTTCTGTTTACTTAAACTCAATAATATATGTTTAATCATTTGATATGGTTTTTCCAACTGAACATCGATTTTAATTTGACAACCTTTTCTAAATACTAACCATATCAAAAGCAAGTATCAACTTGTTAGCCGCAGAGGTTTGATGATTTAGAGATGAATGTCAACGCTTGTTGGTGCACTTGATCCGCGCATTAATACACATACAAAAAAGTGGCAGCATCAGAGACTGGCGTTGTTCTTTAAATGAACACCTTACAGTTATCTCATCCTCTCAGCAACACTTTCTCTTTATTAATTGTTCGTCCTCTTAGCGCCTTCTCCCCACTTCTCTACTTCCTTTCATTGCTTGGTTTTAAAGCAAGTACACTTTGTCTAGAGATGGACAACATCCTACGTTTTCTAGAAAATAAAAAGATTTTAGTAACTGGTGCAACTGGATTCCTTGCAAAGAGTATGTGTTCATCAGTTCTAAATATGTGTTGTCAATTTAGATATTGCATGGCTCAATTTTTACTGTATTATCGATATCATATTATTCTCATGGCTAAACTCGGTTTTTGCTCTATCACAATATTAGTTTTTATCGAGAAGATACTTAGGACTCAGCCTAATGTTGGAAAGATATATTGCCTTATGAGGGCTTCCGATGACAAGGGAGCAAACCAACGGTTTCAGAAAGAGGTATATATTTAGGGCTGTACAAAATTCTAATAAACGGTTATTTGGCAATGAAAGAAAACTTGTAAGAATCTCATCATGTTTTAATTAATGTATGGTTTGAGTATGAACAGGTTTTGGGGAAGGACTTGTTCAGAGTAGTTAAAGAGAAGTATGGAAAAAGCTTTGAGACTCTGATATCCGAGAAGGTTGTTTCAGTTGCAGGAGACATAGCACTCGACGACTTGGGTGTGAACTACAACTCTAGATTACTTGAGGACATGACTAAGGAGGTGGATGTTATCGTCAACCTTTCGGCAACGACAAATTTTGATGAAAGGTACCGATCACTAGTATAATTCATTTACTCATAACATGTGTTAACATGTTATTGCCACCAGATCGCCATGCCAATTAAATGCTATCAATAACGTGATATATGTTCTAGGTACGATTTAGCTTTGGGGATCAACACTGTTGGGGCAAGGAATATTATGAAGTTTGCTAAAAAGTGTAACAAGCTTGTTGTATATGTGCACGTCTCCACCGGTACGTAACAGATTATACTTCTTCCGTCTCTTTACCATGTTGTGTCACCATTTAGTTACTTCTTTTAAATCTTGAATTTTAACCATACACACAGTATATTATGCCTTTTCTGATGCCGCGCATACTCTATGAATGTAGCCTACGTGTGGGGAGAGGGTGTGGGAGTGTGTCCTGAGCATCCAATCAAAATGGGCGATGCTTTAAACGGAACTCCTGGTTTGGATATCGACGCTGAGGTTAGATTAGCTGAAAGGACAGTTAAAGAGCTTCATGATGATCCAAGCTTATCTGAAAAAGCAGTCACAAGAGCCTTACAAGACATAGGCATTCAAAGGTTCGTCACAAATTATCCATCATAAGCATATTCATTTATATGTCAGTCTCAGTCAACAGAGTACCATGTACATCAATAGTCCTTTTTAATTAAATGAACATGGAATTGACCTCCAAGTCGCTAGTTTATTAGGCCGCGAACCCCTAAATCATCAGAAATGTACGTAATTCACAATTTAGTATAGATAGTAAACCTTAATTTGGTACGTAGTTTAATTTCCAAACCCATCGTGTATTACAGGGTCCTAATGAGTGATGTGTTGCTATACAAGTAGCTGGTGATAAATTAACTTGATAAAGCGAGACATGCTTGCATTAGTTCCTTTCCCAATATGTTAACAGCAAGTCCGGCTGATATTGGACTCAAAGTGTATTGAGAGGTGGTTGGGGACTTGAATTCAACTTTTTTAGGGAGTTGTCGAATGTGATTTAACAACTAGACAGTTCGTTTTCAAGAGATCGAGTATGGATACAGTGTTTACTAATGTGAATATATGTAAATCAAGACGATAACAAAACTATGTATACAGTATTTTCATAACAGTATAATATAACAAAGCCATAATTAGCTTGTTTTAGTTTTTAATCTAGGGTTTTTATGTTTATTAGGGCAAAAGAGTATGGATGGCCAAATGTGTATGTATTTACTAAAGCAATGGCAGAGATGATAGTCCTAGAGATGAAGGGGGATATCCCCGTTGTCATTTTACGTCCCACAATTATAACCAGTACTTTCCAAGAACCCTTCCCCGGCTGGGCGGAAGGAATCAGGTAACCTAGCTAATAATTTATCAATTAAGAGCACCCCTGCATGTTACTATCAACCCTACATACTTATGATTCAT
This sequence comes from Echeveria elegans, assembly GCA_035048345.1. NCBI lineage: Eukaryota > Viridiplantae > Streptophyta > Magnoliopsida > Saxifragales > Crassulaceae > Echeveria > Echeveria elegans. The sequence goes on from JAWWMW010089142.1 coordinate 8,675, forward strand.
TTTGTGAAAGATCACGATTTCACATAATATTATATTGTCTGCAGAACCATCGATAGCTTGGCTGTTGGGTATGGAAAGGGTCAAATCACGTGCTTTCTCGGAGACCCACAGTCTATTACCGATGTGGTGAGTGTGTATCGACCATTTGATTTGTGCGGTGCAGTCTATTATCTTGAAAGTTAATTAAAACATAAACGAATTAATGTGAGAGATTTTGATAAATATGAATGCAGATACCAGCAGATATGGTAGTGAATTCTATGATTGTAGCAATGGCAACAAATGCTAATGTACCTACCCATGCGATTTATCAAGTTGGGTCATCAGTCTCACATCCGATAAAGATGGCTGCACTTCAAGCTATGGCTCGCACTTACTTTACTGCAAACCCATGGATAGACAAAAATGGGAACGCTGTTAGGGTTGGAAAGGTGAAGGTTTTGGGCACCATGGACACCTTTCACAGATATCTCACATTTCGCTACCTGATACCCTTGAAGGTATATCCATGTACAAAACAATCTTGATTCTTTTTCCTGTAAATTTAATGAATCTGAACTCGTATAGCTTAATAAACTGTCGGTGTCAAATGCAGGGGCTAGAGTTGGTTAACATGGCATTCTGCCAATATTTCAATGATACATACTCCAAGCTCCATCGAAAAATTAAATTTGTCATGAGACTCATCGAGGTCTACGAACCATACCTATTCTTCAAGGCAGTGTGAGTATACGTAGAGAAATCTAAACCTTTATTTATTAATTGAAATGTTCCATTTATATGTGAAGGTTCTCCGACTTAAATTTTATGTTTATTATCTATTGTTCAGGTTCGATGATCTGAACACTGAGAAGCTTCGGGTTTCTGCGAAACAGTTGTACACGGATGCTGAATTATTCAACTTTGACCCCAAAACTATTGATTGGGAGGACTACTTCATGAACACGCATATTCCGGGAATTGTCAAATATGTTTTCAAATGATTGGAATATAATTGTTATTGAACTGATTATTTTTATATAAGTAACTATTGTTAAAAAAATATTTTAATGAGTGATTTTGAGTAATATCACATTTTACGGGTGATTTTCGGTAATTAACCTTTTATGTATTCTAAAAATATGTCTTACTAATGGTCAATCATATTCCGAAACCAAGTTATGCATACAAACAAGGAACTTGAATCACCAACTTCTTAAATAAACAGGTGCTTGGTTTCACTGTTAAGCTGCAACTCACTTATGTTAAAATTAGGGTTAATACTGAAATCCACTGTTATAAAGTTGAATTACGAAAAATTTCCATCATAAATACGTCGTTAATAGAATATCACATTTACCATTGTTCTGTAAATTACGACATTAAATGTGAGTAGATAAAAATTTATTAAGGAAAAACTACAACCACCACTATAAAGCATTAGATTTCAAACAACCATTACAAACGAAACTTATATACGCCATTTTGAATGGAGGAGCTATGCCCACTGTGAAAGTGAAAGGACAACCTGCAATGATTTATTTGTCTAGACTATTTAGAGATGGGTGTTGATGCTAAGGAGATGCCATGCAATCATAAATTCCATGACGCGTGTATATTGCGGCGGCTGGAGCTTCACACTTCATTCCTACCGCCTGATCTCCTACCTGACAAAACGCAGGCTTCGATTTTGATTGCGTTGTTAGAGTGAGTAAAACTAATTATTTATCAAAGTTATGCAAATTCTTTGAGAAATTTGTTAAACTAGGATATCGAATTCAAGAAAAAATCTTAATTAGATATGTTAATTATCGCTACTAATAGAAAGTCTACGGCTAACAATTTGGGGTTTATCCTCCTTAACGAGGGGCTCTAATAAGTACTAGACTCAATCAAGTGATTATAGTGAAATAAGTAAGTAATTAAACTATATAATTGTCTACCAAATGATCTAAGATGTGGATACGATCCAACTTCACCCCTATGATATATCTATATAATCATTAAACAATCCAAACTATCTAGAAATCTGTTTTAGTTGATTTTAAGATAAGACTAGTACATCAACTATCTAAGATTCAACTTCCGTTCCATCCCTTAGCTAGAGTGATACAAAAATGACATGGTGCGTACCCTCCCGTTGCACCATGTAAAACTTAAGCTCTTTTTGTCTCAACCTCCCGATCTATTAGCCAGGAACTTTGAGCACTCCTGAATCCAGTCCATGTTCAAATGCGAGTGTCACTCTCGTGAACAAATACCCATGAATAAGGTATACGACAGCTTCTGAACATCTTAGGTTCAAATTTCGTTCCTTCCCATTTAAGGAAAGAGTTTTCAAGCGAAAGTGAGCTAAGCTAGCTCAAATGTCAAGTCGAGTTTCATTCAACTTAAGGATATGTTCCACGAAGTCAAAACACAAATTCAAAGTACATGAAAAATAGAAGCCACATATTTGCTTGGCAAACATGTCAATATATGATCGATTCTAAGGTTAGGATGAATGTATTTTTTCCGTAAGTATCATGAACATATAGATTATAGCATATGAATGCAATGATGAGGGTTCAAAAGCATGTATAGGATACACTCTACACTCAAAATTTTTATTTAGCCCCAAGCAAATGCACGTAATTATAATAAGAGGGGTTTATGAAATTCTCTCGTGTTGGGGTAGTCAAATCTGCGTTTTCAAAGTTGAAACGTCTAAATCTTCATAAAATCAACTTAGAAACCCCGCACTTAAGTTCTAAGAGCGTTGCTCAGAGGAAAATTCAAGATTCACACACAATTTAAACTTCTCACAAGATAATACTGAGAAAAACTGATATATGGACAAACTTTCACCATCATTCATTTTATCAATCAAAGACACAAAGATACTAATAAGCCTGGTTTAGCGTCTTGACAAAGGCATAGTCGATTCCCCCTTCTTTATAAGAAACAAACTTAGAGAAGTCTTATACTAATCGCTTCTCAAGTTGTGCAAATGAATGGTTCGAGGCAACAATTTTCATATATCCTATTCTTCATTTGTTCGGTGTTCAAAATGAATTTATGAATGAATGGATACTAAGGGTCAAATGAAATTTTTCTTGAGAAAACGGAGGGATGAGCTGATTGGTTTGTAGTTGAAGTGAAAGCTTGTCCTTTTTCTCCCTTCGCCTTTGATCTTATTCGCATTCAAACACATATGGAAGAATCATAATGACGTAGGGTAGCACAGCGTGTATCGTTGATCGCAAGTCAAAAGAATTTGTAAGGACCAGGGTGACCTGGTGTCGAACCCAAGGGAGCGGCTAGGCTTCTGT
>JAWWMW010089161.1:0-11961 GCA_035048345.1 Echeveria elegans
CTCTATGTTCATTTACACAAGGTGCATATTCATCCATACATTAGCAGCTTACAAACATCTTCATTGGATTTGGATCAGTTGATTTATTACTAAAGGTTAGTTGCGGTGTTCATGTTCCAATGTCTGCAGGTTGTGTGAACTTCATGACCCCAAAATGGAATTGGAGAGTTAGTCAAAGTGTGGCATTGGGAAGTGGTCACCTATTAAAAACCTTAACTGCAACGATTAGCATACCGATGAGGCTTGCTAGACAAATTTTGGGGGCACAAGACAACGTGTGAGTGGTTGAGCTTTGTCATCGGGTAAGGCAAGATTCAATATTTTTCTTAGAGAAAGTGATTGCATGAAGAAGATTCATAACTTGGAAAAGCATGAGGTGCTTCTAACAGGTCGTTTGAATGAGACATATAGTTAGTTAACAAAGCAAACCCCAAGTCAAGAAGCATTCTATTTGATAGGTCATATACTGATACAAGTGCATGATTAATACTCCCAAGCTCCTTCGTTGATCTTTCCATTTGGAATAAGGGCATAGTAAATAAAGAATAATGAGAATATGAGAGAAAAATTAAAAGTAAATGAGTTAAAGTTAAAGTAGAAAAGAGAAACTATGGTGAGAAAAAAAACATCATTAAAAGATGAAATTTATGGTACATCAAAAAAGGAAAATAGTAGTGGGGAAATGGGAATACACTCTTACCCTCATGTCCTCATTTGTTCTTTCTATTTCTATTTTGAATGTGTCATTTTATTCATTTTATTTTTATTTTGGACAGTTCTCTCTTCTATTTGATATCTCACAAAAAACTTTATTTCCTTCTTTATTATACATTCACTAACATTTATCTTAGTTTCTCTCTTACAATCACATTATTCCATAAAAATTGTGATACAACTCAAATAGAAACATCAAAATAGAACGGAGAGAGTGTCATTTTTATGAAAAGGCTAACCCAAACCATTATTCATTTAACTAACCATTTTAAAAGCTTCATTACGCTCAACTTTTTAGTCGTCTAAGAAGCTTCTTATGGGGCTTTTCATTCACACTTTCCCTCCCACTTGATAACTGATAAGCTTGGACAAGGAGAAATTACTCATCCGCATTGTTATGTCTATGCGCTTAGCTACAACTCACAAAACGTAGTTATTTAAAAAAAATATTCCTTATCGCTCAAGGACCGGACAAACCCCGAACTCAAAGCGTGGATGCACTCAGGAGGGCTTGAACTCTTGATCTCCTCGATGGAAAAGAACTGGCCGCTAGACCGCTACTCCTTGTACACAAGAACACAACATCAATAACCATAGAAACCAACCCCTTACGAAAACGAATCAGGCGACCGATCTTTATCCAATTCTAGGGTGTCTTTAGTACTCTTAGATATAGTCTCGTGAGAAGAAAAGCAATAACAATAATAAGGGAAAATTATGTTTAAACCTTACAAAATTTGCACAGTAATACTCACATTTTGTGCAGAGAAACACGTAAGTTTAGTTCGGTTCGAACGAAACCATGTCGTTTTTATAATTCGTTAACTAAGTATTATTTTAATTTCAAATTTTAAAAACACTCAAAAAAATTGCTAAATATATGTATATTTATAAATGAAAATTTTAAGAGCTCACGTACTTTTTCAAAATGCAAATTACATGTATATTTTTGTAAAATCAAATCATTTTAACGAAAAATCAATGACAATTACGTCATTCGGTAGTTGAATCATGTGATGAACAAAAAATATATAAAAAAGTAACGTCATTTGACAATTTAATTATTAATCTTGAGTTTTTTACATAAAAATTGGATTTTGGGGAATTTTCCATTTTTAAATTAAAAATAATTATTTTGAACTAGTTGCGCTCCCGTCGTCCCGACTTGAATTGTTTTCTTGTCTCCATTTGATTCACCTAATTTTTTTAAAATATTTTCCTCTTATTTTTTATTTTTAATATTAATTTTTAATATTTTTAATATTTTTAATATTTTTAATATTAGTTTTAATTTTCAATTTTTTATTTTTAATGTTAATATTTAATATTTTCAATTTTTAAATTTCAAAATTTTATTTAATGGATCGGACCGGGCCCGTTATTTTTAATTTTAATGGCATATTTATAATTAATAGTGAAAAATGGAGATAACAATATAATTTTAGATTTGGTTTTATATCCGTTTCTTAATCTTTTATAAGAATAAATAAAAAGTTAAGTATTGAATGGAGTTTATAGACAAAATGGTTTTGTGCAAACGAACTAAACATATGACGGTTCTCTATAAAAGAAATTAATTACGAGTGATTCCGTACAAAATCTGTAAACTTACGGTGTGTAAATGTAATATGTACATATACACAAAACCTCAAAGTTTCAACAGACCCACATTGGGCCGAGAATATAGTCTCTAGCCCTTATGTGAAATGAAGCCATATTTTAAAAATAGGCCTTCACTGAAGCGGCCCAAAACAAGTCCAGCCATTGTATTGCTCCGCTGTGGATGTAACTTTAGAATCCATAAAATCGGCTTCAACATTATATTCACAACATTTTATTTTCTGATCGATTTGTACTGTGGGACGATGTTGTAACCCTTGTTTTAATCATGAAAAACACTTGGCTAATATTATCTATGATTGTGTAGATTATAACACTTACTCGTATCTGCCAAGTACTGTAGAAGGGACTGCAGGCAGAAAGGATACCACTGACTAGGGGCTAACGTGACAATGTGACATACGAGTTGGAAGATTTGAGGAGCAAATCAAAGATTCAGAATATATCTGTAAAGAAAAATCAGAATTACTTATAGATATATTTGAAATTAAATAGAATATGCAACACGATGATATCAACATTATGTACAAAACTGTTCGGATAAGTGTAACATAAGATTTTTGGGTAGATACTTCGATGGTAAATAGGTATGGAGACGTTTTGTCTAGATGTTTAGAACAATCCAAGTTTTATTGATTGTAAATCTTCTCATTTGCTACGATACAATAGACTAGTAGAGCTTCATTTGATATATTATAAAATCGAATATGCTCATCTTTTATCAAATATCTAATTACTATATGTGTATCCATTCCAGGCTTACCCTCTTACACCCATGACTGAGGATATATCTATATCGGTATCTAGATATTATGATGACACCAACTAAACTACTAATCTCTCAGGCGGAGGGAGGGTCACTTAACATACTCGTCCGGAACTCAAACATATGCGAAATACACCAAGACACATAACAGCCAGCGGCCAGCGCTAAGGTCTCATTACTGCATTGGAATCTACTGTTAGAATGTTTATAAACTTATATACATTAGAATGCTTGATGGACGTGAAATAAAACATGGAAGCGATCAAGAGCTATACGAGACTTGAGATATTTGCATCGACCCATTGAGATATTTGAATCAAGAGGTGCACTTTAGATCTTGGGGTAGCCACACCCGAACGAAGCAAGACCACAATGTAAACTAGAGTTACAAAAAAAAACCAATAACTCCATGATGGAAACAGAGGACAAAGATACAAAAAATGTCTCACTCAAAATTCAGTGGCATAAAAGATGGGTCTGAAGGTCTTCACAAGCCTTAGCTAATAGGACCGGAGGAATTAGAGGGAGCCAATGAGGAAACAGAGATTCGGATGAATGTTACAGGCCGCACCAATGACAATTCAGATAAGAGAAAGTCAGTTGTTGTTTGGGACCTTCCAAAGGAAAAAAAAATGCAATCCCTTTCTAAAACCTTCTAGTTCTAAAAACTGACCTCTCCCTCCATGCACTGGAAAAGCACATTGTGGACCTAACTAAAAGTCTTTGTTGAATCTGATGCAACGTTATAATCCTCGCCGCATCATAAAATTATCATTTCAATAAGATAATATTTCTGAACATAAAAATAATGAATGGTAGTGATATTTAATACAATGAAAATATAGTTATTTGAGTATCAGTTGCAACCGAGCGAACCATCAGACCAATCATACAACCTTCTCTGTTGGGACCCACGCATCCCATCCATACGCCCTTTCCAAAAAAAAACTCCATCGTTTAAATAACCATTCGGAAGCCCAAACAGTGCTCTGCATTCTCGAACACACTCTCCTCACTCACTCCTCTCTAGAAAACCGGTACACCTCTTCTCGATCAATCCCTAGGCCTTGAAACGATGTCCGACCTATGTAAAGTAGTACAGGCTGCTATAGCGAAGACAGCGCGCGCATGCGATGGATGCATACGCAAACGCGCGCGTTGGTTCTGCCCAGCTGATGACGCTTTCCTCTGCCAGTCGTGTGACTCCAAAGTCCACTCTGCCAACCCAGTCTCTCGCCGTCACGAGCGAGTCCGTCTCAAAACTGCTTTTCGATACCAAATTGATGATGATGGAAATGAACATGAAAATATAACTCCACGTGTCAACAGATCGGTTCCATCTTGGCATAGTCGCAAGGCGCGAACTCTTAGAGGAAAGTTACAGAGCAGCAGTGGGTTTAAAAGTCCGATATTAGATAATCATGACGACATCGTTAGGAACATGTTTTACCTTGTACCTGAGGTCATGTCGGATGACACGACGCCGTTCAATGAGCAGCTGCTATATGGCAGAGTCCCTATACTCGCAGACTCGGCATCCGAGAATAATAAAGCTACTGGTAGTTTGGGTGCGAATGAGGTGAAGGGGTTTGTTGGGAACTTCTATAATGAAGTAGGGTTTGTGCCATCTGAAATGGAATTGGAAGAGTTTGCAGCGGACGTTGAGTCGTTGCTAGGGAAGGGATTGGATGATGACGAGTCGTTCGGGATTGATGGGTTAGGGTTAGGACTAGGGTTGATGATGGAGGTCGATGGATCATCGTCAATGGTGGAGGATACGACATCAATGAGGTGTAGTAGTGGGAGAGAGATGATCAAGGATGAAGATGAGGAGAAGGAGGAGATTGAAATGGTCGATGAGGAGGTGACTGATGTGGGCTTTGATAACAATGAGGAAGAGGAGATTGATGAGAAAGTTGAGGTTGTTTTAGATGATGAAGAGGAGAGGTCTTCTAGTAAGAAGAGGAAGATTCTATTGAGGTTGGATTACGAGAGTATCTTGTCCGCATGGGATGGTTCCTCTCCATGGGCTGGCGGTGCGCGGCCGGACATTGATCCCAAAGATCAGTGCTGGCCTCCTTGCATGGTATGCTAAGTCATATAAAATGTTACTACATTATTACATTGATAGTGTATATATATATGTGTGATGTGAGCAGTGGTTCAATTCATCTAACTGAGTCGTACCACAAACATTTTGTTTTCAGAGTACTTGCCAAATAGAGTCACATCAACTACAATTGGCTGATCATGCGGCGTGCATCAACGGTCGAATCGGGCTGTCGGGAGATGGAGGAAGGGAAGCCAGAGTATCTCGGTACAGAGAAAAGCGAAGGACGCGATTGTTTTCCAAGAAGATCAGATATGAAGTGAGGAAGCTGAATGCGGAGAAACGGCCTAGAATGAAAGGCAGATTTGTGAAAAGGCCTTTATCTTCACTCTCAAGTGTTTCCTTGTTTTCTTAGGTTGTGTTTGGTTACGGAAAAAAAAATGAGAAAAAGACAATTTAAAGAAACATGATTTTTTCATAAGAAATTTGTAAGAAAAATTTGATCTCATTTTGACTATTTTCTTCATTTTTTCCTTACAACCAAACACACATTTCATTTTCACTCAAAATTTTTCTTTAATTTTTCATTTCTTCTTCTTTTTTCCCGCAACCAAACAGAGCCTTAAGGAAATATGAAGATTAAGATCTTGGTGAGCCTTTTTTTCCTTCCACATTATCCAGAGAAGTTTTTACTTCGTTGTACACAGAGCGTATTTCGTTTTCTTTGGTTATATACCATACCGGAATCGTCATAACGCGTCGACCGTTCTTTTTTCTCCTAATCTTTCCTCTCTTTTTTCATATAAGATTCGAACACATAATTCACACTATGTAGACCGTAGACTTATGATTTGAATTGTGAGGTATTTTTTAATAAGAAAACTAGTATGATTACATTATATGCTAATAATACATATAATCAATCAATAAAATATATCATGTTCGGACGGACGGACGGATATATTTTTGTTACCATCTATTTTATTTACTTAGGAATTGATGTGCTTAAAAGACTAAATCGGTATGTACAATGATCAGTGGATAAGAGAAAACAAAGGGCTAAACATGCCCTAAAATTCTGTGCCCGCAAGCAAGAATCAGAAACCTAACTTCAGTAAGTACTAGGAGTACTGTATTAACTAGAGCCTAAATTATGATGTCTGTAGAAAGGGTCAAACTATTCCAAATCCAAATTACTAGATGACAAACATCCCCGGATAGTAATAACTGCGATGCATTCCCATGCATACGTGTCGCGTTAGTATTGGCAAAATTCACTGTGTATATTTTTGGTGAAAAGTGTGTTTAAAGACTTTGGCCAAGTGCCCAAACATGTCCGGACAACCAACGTTACAAATTTTTTTTTTTTGATTACAATATTCCATAAAAGGAAATCAATGTATACATCAAGTATACAACACGGGACTATCGCCCGGAATACAGGATCCATGAATATTTATTACTACTGGACAGCGACCATCGATCCGGAATCGCTTTCCATGACCAAATACAACTAGACAAAACAATGAAAATAAGTAGACAGTAAATAAAAACCTCTCACTCATTGAGGAGAGAAATGAACACCTCTCACTTACTACAGACTGTGCCGTAGTTGAGGAGAGAAATAAAGACATCTCACTCTTCCACAGACGTCGCCACAGTAGAGGAGACAAATAAAGACCTCTCACTCTTTCACGGACGTCGCCGCAGTTGAAGAGAGAAATTGTAACTGGATTCCAAGTTAACTTAGAACAGTAACCAGTTATTCCAATTGCTTCAAAATTGATCACCACCGACCGACTCATGCACTGCAATCAGCCCCAGATCTGGTTCATATAAACCAAATATGATCCTTCAACCCACAAAGGACTAGACCTTTCTCTTTTATGGCAAATTCATCCAAATAAACACTCTTTCGTGATGTTTAGGTACCCAATTTAATTTAACCAATAAAAATATTCTCCATGAATTGACAAATATAATTATTTGCAAAAATGTTTGTACACTCGCTGCATTTTGTAGGGATGCACAAAATCAGACTGGATCGGAAACCGGACCGAAATTTACCGATCCCGGTCCCGGATCCGGGTCGAGTTTTTAGGGTTTTCCGGTCCCGGTCCGGTCCAAACCCAGAAAATTTTAAAAAAACAAAGGAAAAACTCAAGTTTCCGGTCCAAACCGGGTCCGGTCCCTGGGTCACCATTTCTATGAAAAATCTGGTTTTGGTTCCGGGTCGGGTGACCCGGATGCACATCCCCCATTTTGTGCATCCTGTTAGAGTGTGTATAGAAAAGACGTTGCTCACTTTCATCCACATGTATGTATTGTACACGCATTGAAAAGCAGGAATACAATGGAACAATATAAGGAAAAATATAAAAAAAGTCATCATCAAGAACACAATTCATTAAAATTAATCGTTTACAACACACATATGCAGGATTTCATTTTCTGAAATGTCTGAAGTTCTTCTTCAGTTTTCACACTTAATAAAATATCTCGCTAAATATGTGCTACCAAGAGATCATTCAACCATTCATCTCCTATCCTATTACGAAGCCGAGTCTGAACAATACTCATAGCAGAAAAGACATTTAAACTCACACGGTTGCAACCGGTAAAAGCATACCCAACATGATAAGTAAATAAATCAAAGGATGAATCAAATATTTAGTTGTCTCAACCATTTTCTTACCAAGTCCTGCTATTCCAACAAGAATAGAAAACATTGCATTATGTGTGACATCTTGAAAGTATGTAGAAAGTATCCTTTCAAGTTCCATGATATAAATCGAAAAAAATTCAGAAGAATATAATTTTAGCAAAAATCATCAAATTCTCCTTGACAAATGCAGAAAATAGTTTTGTGGATTAAGATCAATCATACCTGAAAGCAACGAATTTTTGTGGATCGCTAAGTTTCATGGATCACTAGTGAAATACTATACATATAGCTACCAAGTTGAACAGTCGGACCACACGCAAGAAGCTACCAAAAAATCTGACCTTTCTTCGTGGGTAGTATCCCAAATCTGGGCTTTTACACTCACACTCTTCTGCTGTATAATTAGCGTCTTGATCTGGAACTCGACACCAATTGTCGTCGTCTTTACTGATGTTGAGTTAGAATCCTCCTCAACAATCTGAGCATAGGCACCATATGGAACTCTTGGACTGAACTTTAAAAATATATCCAAGGTTCAATTTTCAGGGAGGGCTCAAACCTATCCTGACCCATATATCCCTCTGCCAGTGCACACACTGCATTTTGTGCATTCTGTTGGAGTGTGTAGAAATGACGTTCCTCACTTTCATCCATATGTATATATTGCACACACATTGCATTTTATGCATTCTATTAGAGTGTGTTTAGAAATGATGTTACTTACATATTCTTTACCAAATAAAAGCTAACCCCTGATAGCCAGAAAAAAAACATCCAAAAACAATCTCGTTTTTTGTTCCTCTTCTAAATTTTATTAACAATGATGGTCAACATAATTTCACTTCTCCTATCTTCCAGTTGACGTATATGATAGATTCGATTATCCCATACCAGTGATATACCACAAAAGAAACAGATCCAAATAATTTGGCAATATGAAGATGGTCGAGCGAGCTTTAGTTATAATTCCAATTTATGTATGACATCTACCGTCTTCATAAATTAAACTTATTATGTTTATGCATCGTTGTTTATGAGCACTTATTTTCTAAAAATTTTAAGGCAGTTATTGTTATATACCCGAGAGGGGGGTGTTAGAGACTGGCCAGCAAAGAAAGTGAAAATTGCTTCCCCGGACTAAGATGACTTGATGGTGACCTTGTCCTTATGAAATGACTACTGGTTAGCCCAAATGTGCTCGCATCAGAGGAGGAAGATAGCGCTTAAGGTGTACGCGTCTCGGGTCCTTTGGACGTCCGAGCGCCTGCTGGTCGGGAGCTATGCCCGCTCCCCTAATGATCTCATGGGAGGGCGAAACCAGTAAGGTAATTGAGGGGAAAGAATTTGAGGGAATCGGTCAGGAACTCAATAATTGGTATCAGAGCCGACGTGGCCGAACTCAACAATCGGTCAGGAACTCAACAATCGGTGGACAAACAAAACACGGAAGAAGTAAAGCATGGAAATTACGTCGAGTGGAACTCGACGGAAGTATATGTCCGAGTATCAGCGACGTAAAATTCTCTGACTCGGAAGGCCACAAAAGCTGGCGAAATATGCCCGGGTGTCAGCGATGTAATATCCGCGACTCGAAAGGCCGTAAAGACGGCGATTGAATGTTGGATACGTCCTGTAAAAGAATTGGTGACCCGCCCACATCTTCGGCAGAATGGTGCGTGCCCACCTTTGGCGTTTCCTGCACATCGTTGGCAGATGAGTCGACAAAATTGGTGAACTGCCCATATATTCGGCACCAAAATGCTTCTTCTATTAAACAAAACACTTCTGCATGTGCAAGAAAAAGAACGAGTTCCAAAAAGAAAAACCAACCTCGGATTAAAGCTATATATGGGCATTTGGTGGTATGAGACGTTACTTGCCACTAACTTACTACATTGGAGATGCACAAAGAAGGAGCAAGGATTACAATCGAGAGAGCTGCGATATTCAGGACAAGGTCTATTTTCAACGGGCGGGACCTGTTAGAGACTGGCCAGCAAAGAAAGTGAGAATGACTTCCCCATACTAAGATGACTCGATAGTGACCTTATCCTGATGAAATGCCTACTGGTTAGCCCAAACGTGCTCGCATCAAGCGAGGAAGATAGTGCTAAAGTTGTACGCGTCTTGCATCCTTTGGACGTTCGAGTGCCTACTGGTCGGGAGCTATGTCCGCTCCCCTGATGAGCCCATGAGAGGGCGAAACCAGTAAGGCAATTGAGGGAAGAAAATTTGAGGGAATTGGTCGGGAACTCAACATGAGTCAAGTTCATGTATAAAGTGTTTCCTGTAATAAAGTTTGCATTTGAAAATTTTGTGTTAGGTTTGAAATTTTTTGTTAAAGTATTTCTTTGGGAATATTCTTGAGTTTTATTACGAATTTTGAAATTAAAAAGAAATCCATTTTTTATAAAAATAACTATTTTAGCTACGGAATGAACAAATAGAAGTGAGTTTGTGCTAATACAACTGAACTTATAAAAAAACTACGGTTTTTAAAAACAATAAACCTAAAAATAATATTTACTTCAACGCATAAACTCTTGGAAAAAAAAATTCTGCAAATTTTGAATCCACATAAACTTGTCTTTACGAAGCCTTTTATGGGTTAAGATTTAGGGTCCGTTTTTTTGAGCTGAACTGAAATTAAACTGAACTGAACTGAAAATTTAAAAATAATTAATAAATTACATTTGCATATTATTTTTAATTTTAAAAAATAGTTCTAACAATAATGAATGAATGAGTTTTAAGCTTGTACTCATAGTTTCAAGTCTTATTATACTTTTAAAATATTTTTAAAAATAGTAAATATTTATCAGTTGATCTGAACTGATTTTAAATTAAAGTCAAAAGAACAGAACCTTAATGGACATTTGAAAGCCTTAATGTAATGATGACGTCACGTATCCACTTTCGATAGCACTAAGCTGCCTGTGTGGAGTAGAACGGAATGTTTAAGGACCGGATCCGAATTCCTGGAAAAGGCATTTGAACGGAATGTGAAATGAAGTGTGTGCATTGCGGAGTTCCAATTTTCTGGAAATTGCACTGTACAATGTATTCTATTTCTATGGTATTCTTCAAATAAAATACTACGAATTATTAATATTAAATAGTAGGAGGGAGTCGGTGTTTATAATAATTTCCAGCTCCTTTTTCTTGTTTTTAATAATTGTAATACAAGAATATCTTAATATTTTTATTACATAATCGTATCATTTAAAATATCAATTGAAACTATAAAACTTTTGGGCAATGCACACAAAGAATCGACCTCATAGGCTCAATACACTGATTGACAAATGTCCTACTCCTCTCTCATATTATAATTCCACTTTTTTTTTGGCATCACGAAATATAATTCTCATTTCTTCAAATGAAATATTTTCTACTCTCATAAACGCATTCTTTCTCTAATCGATTTACTTTTTCATTCATTTTTTATCTATTTATATCTTACGATATCTTATATTTTTTAAATATTGTGTCAAACTACAAACGAGAATGAGACGGAGAGAGTATAATATATGGAAAAAAATACAGTAGATGCAAACACGAAGTGTTGGACCTCCTCCAATTGGGCCACCGCACATTGACAATTTCCAGCTCCTTAATCTTATATATATATATATAAACTCGTCACATGAACCACCGATCCAAGCAGATTGCGAGTTCTTCTTCTGCTTTATTATTATCACCGTCCGCTCGTCATCTTCATCCATCGATTTTCGCCAATTGCTACAAGGTTTCGACATGGAGGACACTAAAGGTATGCGCGATCCGCGCTCTTCCATTGACTTTTCTCTCTCATCCATGATCCAACTGATACACATCCGTTTGTCTACCTTCGATGTTTGTGGTTTGACTTTTCTGATGAATAATTAATGTTGCTGGGAGAGCCTCTGATCGGTCCTTTGTAGATCTGATCGTCATTTATATGACTCTAAAATGTTTGCTGTTGGAATTGGATTCGATGAGAAGTCGAACTGTTCTTTTTTTTCTTCTTCTTTCAATTTTCTTTTCGAAATTAGGGGGACTGATGTGTAGAATGCGTGTGTAGTTGATGCAGTTTTTGAAGCTAAGGATGGAACCATCTCTGTTGCTTCTGCTTTCGCTGGCCATCAGGAAGGTACCTACCGTCTC
>JAWWMW010089188.1:0-11959 GCA_035048345.1 Echeveria elegans
TTTAGTTATGTGATAGAGATTTAGTTAGATGTTGTTGGTAAATATATGAATTTAGTTAGATGTTGTTGGTAAATGTATGGTTCGTTAGTTAGATATTTAGTTGAAATGATTTAGTTAGGTGATAGAGATTTAATTAGATGTTATTGGTAAATGTATGAATTTAGTTAGATGTTGTTGGTAAATGTATGATTTGTTAGTTAGATATTCTTTTACATAGATTGCGTTCGTCATCACCAAATAGAGAATACCCGGGATACCCCTCATTAAGGGCATTATGATAATTTAAATAAATTACACGCGTCCGGCCCGACCCATTAAAAATTAAAATTTAAAATCAAATGTTTAAACTTACAAAGACAACACGGACCCGTTTAAATTTACACAGACCACACTGGCACGGCCTGATCCATTAAAATAAAAGTTAAAAGTTTACATTTAAACAGACACACGGGTCCGTTTAAATTTACACGGACCACACGGGTCCGGCCTGACCCGTTAAAATTTTTAAATTTTAAATTTTAAATTACCCGTATTTGATCGGTTCGATTGCGCATTGAGACGACGCATCCCCGTCGGAACAACGGACGGTACACTAGTTTTTCTATAAATAAGTATACGGATCATCCAATTTATAGGAATCAGACAACATGAAGATTATTATTTTTGGATTCTTTTTTTTAATATCGTTTGTGGGATTTTCGCGTAAGTATTCAACTTACTTTCTTTAAACACATTAATTTTGAAATAAATTTCATCTAATCAATATTAATATAATGTTTGTGTATATGCAGTGAAATCTGTAAGGTGCGATAAATTTTCTAATCAAATCGATGAAATAGGTGAAGGACCGGTCAACAAAATTGATATTAATATGGACGACCCCGGTATATTCCCATCAAGCAACTGGCTAAACACAAGTTACACCGCTCAAGGAGCATTTTGTCTCAAATTTGGGTGTCAAGTCTCGTGCATACGGCGAGGTTACAACGATGGCCGATGCATTAAACTAGGCCTCAATCATAAAAAAAGATGCTTTTGCTGTTAAGACCCCCATGAAGAAGATGCAGATGACAACACAGATTCTTAAGTGCAGTAGTATTTTCTTGTTCCCTGTACTGACCAAAAAATAAAGCCTATATGCTTAATAAAACTCTATTCTGCGTCCTTGCTTATAGATAAACAATAATAAACCATACTATTTATTTTTAAATATTGCTAAAAATAAATGTGGAAAATTTATATAAATTGGAGTGAAGATATGAGAATGCGTCCCCCCTTTGTAAGCTAAAATTTGAGTTTACGAGCAACCGAATAGTGAAAACCTCAATTGAAATCCTTATATTTCAAATTTACTATTAGAGGAAGTGCACCAATGAATTACGACTTAGGGTAAGATCAGGACCTTCGCAGCACACCAGTAGACTAACAGGTGGGTTGGACTGAAACTTAGTCCACCCGGTCGAAGATCCGGACCTTCCCACGCTCCATCCAACGGTCGGATCATGAATATAATAATATTATTAAATATATTTTGTTGTATTATATGTAAAATTTTATAAAATTAATTTATTTCAAAAACATCTATAAGTATTATTTTTTAACTTATTTTTTTCTTTTATGTTTTTTATATAATTATATATATAAATAATTGAAATCATTTTATAAATATTATGGTGAAATCATATAAGTAGTATTTGTTTATATAACACTTAACACAAATTATATTTGATAAATAAAATATATTTGTGTTTATAAAAGATGATAATAAACTATATATATTTGATAAGTTACTAAATTTGATTTTCAAAACATAGCTCATTGAAAAAAATGAATATGTACATACAATAATTATTTTATTTATTAAGTTACGTTAATAATATTTTTTAATAATTAGTTAATAATATAAATATTATTTATAAATAGTGGATAGTCCTTACTGGTTCGTTTTGCAAATTATGGACAATGAGTTGGACCTTTGACCAGGGTAAGGAAAGATCCAACTCATTATCCACTGGTGCACTTACTCTTAGAACAGTGGACGCCACATTTTGTGTCCATGTGGAAGCAGAGGTCAAATTAGATGCTATTTTGCACGCCAAAATTTGACGGAAAAAATTAGCGTCCAGTTAGCGTCCACGTGGTCGCTAATATTATTTTTAATTATTTTTAAAAAAATCAAAATTAAATTTTAAACTTTTTAAAAAGTATAAATTAAATTATCGACCACGTGGTCGCTAATGTTTATTTTTCAAAAATTAGAATTAAATTTGCGACCACGTGGTTGCTAATATTATTTTTTTAAATATTTTTTCAAAAATTAGAATTAAATTAGCGACCACGTGGTCATTGATATTATTTATTAAATATTTTAAAATTTAGAAATAATTTTTTAAATAATTTTAAAAAAAATAGAATTAAAATAGCAACCACGTGGTCGCTAATAATATATTTTAAAATATATTAAAAAAATTAGAATTAAATTGTAAACTTTTTAAAAAATACGAATTAAATTAGTGACCACGTGGTTGCTAATATTTATTTAAAAAAATTGAATTAAATTAGCGATCACGTGGTCGCTAATATTATTTTTTTAAATATTTTTAATAAGTCATAATTAAATTTTAAATACTTTTTAAAAATATGAATTTAATTAGCTACCACGTGATCGCTAATATTATTTTTTAAATATTTTTAAAAAGTCATAATTAAAATTTATTTTTTAAAAACTTATAATTAAATTATAATCATTATTGTATTAATTATATAATCTCAGAAATTATATTAATTACTAATCCAAAAATTGAAATTATAATAATTAACAATTCTAACCTTATTAATTTTAATATATGATATTATATCGATTGTCGTTTAGTTTGGTTGTAATAATAAAAATCGTAATACAATCAATATACACTTTAATGAATGTATAACAACAAAAATCATAATTAATTCAATATACACTTTTGGGATTAGAGTTAAGAGTTTAGGATTTAGGAGTTAGGGGTTTGGAGTTAGAGGTTAGGAGTTAGGGTTTAGGGTTCAAAGTTTAGGGCTTACATTTCAAGGTTAAAGGTTTAGAGTTAAGAGTTTAGGGTTTAGGTGTTAGGGGTTAGAGTTTAGGTTTAGGGTTTAGGGCTTATTGTTCAGAGTTAAGGTGTTAGGGGTTAGGATTTAGGGTTAGGAATTGATTAAATATAATATTTGTTATATATTTATAGAAAATATTAAAAATTAAAATAATTTGATATAATGTGACTAGAAATTTTCAACTTAATTTTGTGTCATTTGTTGTTGTTTTTTTATGTACACAAGTCATAACAAGCAACTAGCAAAAGATTACAAATCAGCCTGAATAGCATCAGCTATGAACAGAGGACAAGCATTTGAGATGTCCCAAGCACTGGATGTGTCTCTGGCATATTTTGTTGTAGCATCTGCAACTATATTAGCCTCTCTTCGAATAAGATTTATACTCTAAAATTTTTAGGGTGAGCAATTCATTCATGCAGAACTGTCGCCAGGAACCTGTTTCTAGTGTATTCAAAACCTTACCAAACGAAAGAATAGCAGCCACCTCTGTGTTATCATATTCAAACACAACCCTCACTGCATTCAACTGTTTTGCCAAAAGCATACCCTGGTTTATTCCTAGACCTTCAAATTGGTAAGCGCCAGATGACTTTCCAGAAATGCTCTAAATGATAATTCGAAGAGGGAGTACCACCCTAAGATATAATTCCTGTTTCTTTCTAATAAAATTGTAAGTAGATTTGACAGTCAAATTACCATCAGCTGACATTATGGAATAATACATACCCTTTGAGGTATCAAACCTTGTTCATCTTCTCAATATACCCAAAGGTGAATATAAGCTTTTCCAGACAACTGAAGCTTGATGTTTTTCTGGGACTGATAAAAATATCACAGTTTGGGAAATACCTCATTTTTAAGACTCTTGCTAGTAACGAATATGAATTTTGAAGAATTCTACAACCTTGTTTGGCCAACAATGTCATGTTGAAATGGTGCATACTTTTGAGACCTAAACCACCCAAAAACTTATCTTTTACAATAATGTCTTTCCTTATCCAATGTATCTTCTGCTTACCAGCAGTTGCACCCCACCAGAAATTTAATATAGCTGATTGTAATTTGTTAATAACTGCAACTAGAAAACGGAAACATGACATGGTATATGTTGGTACAGCCTGAAGAACCGATTTGATTAGTACTTCTCTGCCTCCAGCTGACAAAGTTTTACTGCACCAGTTATCAGAACAGCGGAGCCATTTATCAAGAATACCTCTGAAAGCATCACTCTTATTAAAACCAAAGACAAAAGGCAATCTCAGATATTTTCCATGATGATCCACCTTTGTAACATGTAATTCATTACTGATTCTCCGCCTTTCATCAACACAAATATTTTGCTAAAGCAAATCTCAGACTTAATGTGGTTTATCTTTTGACTTGAAATGTCATCATATTTCATTAGAATGTGTTTGATTGTGTCAATACTCCGTTGAGTTGTCTTCAAAAATATAGAGTCATCTGCAAAAAATAAATGAGTAATAGGTGGAGCCCCTCGATATATACTAATACCATCAAAATTGTTATCTGTATAACTTCGTGTTATTCTCCAGGAAAGCCATTCGGAACAAAGAATGAATAAATATGGGGAGAGGGGATGACCTTGTCTCAATCCTCGTTTTGGTATTATAATATCTGTAATCCGATCATTGAACTTTACATCATAAGTAACTGTTTTGACACAACATGACATTACGAATCCATTTAGGATGGACACCCATTTTTTCTAGCATTCTTTCCAAGAATTTCCATTCTAACCTGTCATAAGCTTTACTCATGTCCAGTTTCAGCGAAGCATATCCCTGTTTTTGTTTCTTTCTACTACTTATAAAATAGTTCAGCTTTTGTGCCAATATAATGTTGTTAGAAATATGGCGATTTTTAACGAAAGCACTCTGATTTTAAGAAATAACTTGATCCATAAAACCCTATATTCCGTTCAACAGCATTCTGTTTACTATCTTCATAAATACTGAGCACAAGCTGGTGGGTCTGTAGTCGCTGATATGTATAGGATTCTTGGTCTTGGGGATGAGAATGATTTGAGTTATGTTGTGATTTGCATTAAGTTCACCTCCATTGACAAAACAAAGAACTTCCTTGGTAACTTGGTTTTTAATATCAGGCCAAAACTGCTGGAAGAAAAGAGTAGAAAAATCATCCTTCCCTGGTGCTTTATTGGGATTTAACTGAAACACTCTCGTTGAGACTTCTTGCTCTGTATAATCTATTGCCATAAGATCATACATTTCAGATGAAATCTGATTTGAAAAAGCACTTAAGGGTAAATCCCAGTCAACATTATCAGCATTTACCACAGAGGTGAATATATTTTGGAAATAGTCAAAGACAGTTTTACCAATAACTTCATTGTCAATGTGTAGAATGTCTGCCTCATCTGTCAAAGCTTTGATTCTTTTTTTCCTTTTTCTAGTTGAAGCATGGCGATGAAAATATTTAGTATTATTATCCCCTTCACTCATCCAATCAGATCTTGCCCGTTGCTTCCATAGAATTTCTTCTCTTAATAACCATTCATCAATCTCCTGAGTTAAAAATCCTTCTTTAGCTGCAGTAGAATGATCTCTAGGTAAATTCCTCACAATTTTCAATTCTGATTTCAGATGCTTGAGTTTACACTTAATATTCCCAAATGTTGTATAGTTCCAGTTCTTAAGCGCCAAGCCTAGAATGGAAAGTTTGGTATTTAAATTATTGTATTGTGAACAAAGTGAGGTCCAAGTACCTGTTACATACTCCTTAAATTCACCATGACGAAACCATATTGGCTCAAATCTGAATTGCTTCTGGAACCTCTGTTGTCTCTCAAAATGAAAGTCACTCAAAATAGGTGAGTGATCAGAAGAAGCAGCTGTTAAATGAGTAACCTTAGCATTAGGAAACTAATTCAACTTCCAATCCGGAGTAGCTACTGATCTATCCAATCTAGCTTTGCATTCATCATGACATTTGTTTGTTAGAGGATGTAAACGGTACATCAGAATACCCCAAAATCTGATAAATTGCAGTCATTAAGAGTCTTCCTGAAATTAGTCATTATCAAATTACTCCTTCTTTCGCTAGAAATTTATTCAAAACGATGAATCTCATTAAAATCTCCGCTGACAATCCAAGGCAAATTGTTATCAGAGTGCGAAGTAAATTCTATCCCCATATTCTACATCGATTTTCTGGCTGGCCATAAAATAAGGTAAATCGAAACGTTGTAAGACCTGTAACAATTAAGTCAATATGATAGTTGGAGAAATTCTGTATATCAACACAAATCTCTTCCTTCTACAAAATAGCAAGGCCACCGGATCTACCTTGACAGCTAACCGGAAAACACCCATAAAAACCTAACTGATAGCGCAATACATCCCAATGCTTCAAATTTATGTTGGTTTCAATGAGTCCGACTATATCTGGGCTACTGGACGCTATAACGTCCTTTAAGATGCGAACTGCTCGAGGTGAGCCCAACCCTCGACAGTTCCAACATCACCTCGATAGTTCCAGCATAAAGTTTTCATGGCTCTCGGCGAGGCTGCATTGCAACCTTCGCCGATGTATTACCTTCGCTTTTTGAATCCTGCTCTTCAGTAACCATTACTTCAACAAAATCCTCTTTACTGTGATTCAAGAACATACCATTCTGAGAAATCATCTTTTTCTTATTCCCTATCGGAGAAACCTCAAATCCAGACATCCGTTTTCCTACTTTAGGTGTTTTCATAGTAACAGGGTTATCCAACGGTAAAGTTACTTTGAGTTTCCTCATCATTTTCATTTTGGATCCAGTATTAAGAATGGGCTGCTCTAAGGACCCAATACCAGATGGAAGAAAATTAATAACAATAGGGTTTGCAACGGTAACTTCCTGTTGAGAATCAGATGATGACATAGCAATGGTTGAATTTGGTTGCACCGTTTCAATATAATCTTCGACCGTTGTAACTGCCTCTAAAATCAAATCGCTGCAACGTTTCGACTGTCCGAAGGATGTGTTGTCTTCTCTGTTTGATTTAGCCTCTGTTCAGCCGGAATCCCGCGGCGGCGAACCCATTCTGTTCACTAAACACTCCACTGCAGTATGCTCTGCACGTAACCATGTTCCAAACTTAGTATACCTTACAGTGTCTGCTGATTCAAATAATCCTTTTGGACAGGCTCTTGTTTCATGATCAAATTTTCCACACATGAAACAAGTATTGGGAAGACGTTCATACTTAAATTCAATCCATATAGGGGTTTGTGACCCACGATCTAATGTCCATCCATGAACAATAGGTTTATTGAGATTTAGTTCAACTTTAAACCTGGTGAATTCCTGATGTCATCCAATGTAGTAGAATCTGATCTTGTCTCCCGAGTTTGGATGATTCTCCCAGCCTTTTCTGCAAATTTGATTGCAAACTCATTACTCCTGTATTCAATGAGTAAGTTGTGAATTTGTAACCATATCTGAATTTTCTCAGGGAATAACTCAGCAATC
The DNA here is from genome assembly GCA_035048345.1 of Echeveria elegans. Lineage (NCBI taxonomy): Eukaryota > Viridiplantae > Streptophyta > Magnoliopsida > Saxifragales > Crassulaceae > Echeveria > Echeveria elegans. The sequence goes on from JAWWMW010089188.1 coordinate 7,586, forward strand.
TATTTTCCAGGAACCCACTTCTCTATTATAATGCCCAACCCATATATCTCCATGGACCTCATGAAAGAACACTGTCCATATCGGTTTTCAGATTGAATTTGGCTATTAAAACATTTCCTTCCACTTCAGTAAATTGTAGCCCAGCCGTCGGTCCCCATAATTCACGTAGTACGGTTTTAAAAGCTATTCTGTTATACCCTCTGTTCCCCACGATTTTAACCACAACTGAATTTTCAAAATTCTTACCTGCCTTCTCCAGTTCATCTTCTGTGAACTTAACCGCTAGTCCTTCCTCCATTTGATGAGCAATATCCTCCACTTCTGGACATTTCTCGAAATTGAACCTTGACAGCGAATCCATTTGTACAGATGTGTAGATACTGAGAAATAATTGTTAACAAATTAGTGAAGATGGTTAAAAAAACGATGAAAGAAAATCACTCTCTTAGGAAATCCTAGAGAAAAAGGAATAAACTCCGAATGTTAAACTCCATTTTTGTTGTTGTTAAATGACGTTTTTCGCTAATGTTTCTTGACCTTCTTCAGAAGCTTCTGGATGATTCGTCGTTGATCCGATGGAGACGAAATAAGTTTTTTTGGAAAGCTGACTCAAAATTCTACAATTCATATGTTGGGCTCAAAAATTGATTCAGACATTAAAAGGGTCAAAACGAGCAAGAAATTTAAAAGTTAAATAAAACATTAGCGACCACATGATCGCTAATTTATTTCTCTTTTTTTAAATTAAACATTAGCTACCACGTGGTCGCTATCTTAATTTCTATTTTTTAAAAAAATTAAAAATTTTATAAAAATTAAAAAAATAACGACTACGTGGTTGCCAATAATTTTTTTTAAAAATTTTTTATTAGCGACCATGTGGTCGCTAAGTTTGAACATTAAAAGAGCCAAATTGAAAATTAACGAGCACGTGGACGCTAATTTTTGACATAAAATGCGCTAAGTTGAAAATTAACGACCACATGTACGCTAATTTTTGACATAAAAGGCGTCAGGTTGAAAATTAGCGACCACATGGACAATGTCGACATATAATGCGCCAAGTTGAAAATTAGCGTCCACGTGGTCACTAAAATGCTAATTCACGCCTATATATAACAATTCCAACTTCTTCCCTCATTCCATCAACTTATCAAATTATTCCATCAATTTACCACGTCCCGCTCCATTTTGTATTATTTCCTCCATCACCACCACATCCTTTCTCAAACTCAATAAAGTTGCATGCCGTTGTTCTTGAGTAATTTATTTTTAATAAATTATTTTATTGTTGGTGAGTAATTATTTAGTTTATATTTATTTTTATAATTTGTTAATAAGGTTTGTATTTTAAATTAATTATATTGTTATTGTAGTTTATTTAATTAATTATTTTGTTGTATTTTGAGTAAAATCATTAAGGTTATTGATGAAGGATTTTCAATTCCTTAATATTTAAAATTAAAAATATTTTTAAAAAAATTAAAAAAAAAAGTTGACTCTAATATTCATATTTGAAATATTTCTAAAAAAATTATAAATAAAATTATCGTCCACGTTGATGCTATTTTTAATTTTTAAATATTTTTTAAAAAATAAAAAAATTATTTATATTCAAAATACTTTTAAAAAAATTATTGGTCGCTAATTGCATTTTTTCTAATTTTTTTAAAAAATAAAATATTTATATTCAAAATATTTATAAAAAATTGTAATAAAGTTAGCGATCACGTGGACGCTAGTTTTATTTTTTAATATTTTTAAAATTTTAAAATAAATATTTATGTTTGAAATATTTAAAAAAATTATAAATAAAATTAGCGACCACGTGGACACTAATTTTACTTTTTTAATAAGTTTTTGAAAATCTGAAAATAAAATATTTAAAAGTATCTTTAAAAAATATAAATAAAATACATGGACGCTAAATTCAATTAGCGTCCATTTATTGCGTCTGAATTGTGGATGCAAATCCGCTTTTTGCGTCCATTTTGTGGACGTAAATTGAACATTTACGTCCACATTTCGCTAATTAGATTCGTTAATTTCTTGCAGTGATCTAATTATATTAAAATGCAGGTTTATTTCAGACATTTATTATTAAGTTTATTTAGAAGTCTAATACATGTTATCATTAACTTGACAAATTAATCTATTCCCCTTTGACTCTTTGTTTTCACGAAGAGTTTGTTTCTAAACGCAAACTGAGTATATGGATAAAAATAGTGGCTCCCTAAAATTGATAGTTTGATATTCCTATTCAAAAGATACAGACAAGACTTTATGTTTTCTTTTTTCCGTTTGCGAGCTCTCTATTGGTGGTGTTGGTGTTGTGTAAGTTCATGACTGCAAAACTTTCTGTAATATTTGTATCCTTATAAGGTTTTTGTCAGCATATGTATTGGATCGAGGTTAGCTTAGCAGATTGTTATGCTGAACTGACTATTCAACGTAATTGATAAATGCAGCTGGAATTACATAATAGATAGTTCGATGTATAATGAAAACCTATACGAGAAAATTAAAGAAGGATTTGCAATGACATCTTTATTATGAATGAATACTATGGAGGCCGATCTAGAGGATTTTGTGGAGATTTCTTTCACAATCTTGAACAGAGTAGATCTGTCGCCTCCTGATGTTAGGGCAGCAGGCTCCCGATCTCCTCTTTACATCTCCTCCGAAGTAGTGTTGCGAACCATGTTTATGAGTTCAGTTTTCTTTCTAGGAAAGTTGTAACTTCTTTTGTCGATTCTTTTATACTGTATTTGTTATCTTTAAAATATCTCGTGGTAATTGGTAAATGCATTATAATATTCTTATTAGATAACCTTCCATATATTCATACGATGATTTGCAGCCTTTAGTTCATCAAGTTACAGAGTCTTGTCCTCGTTCAGTGTGCAATTCTTGGTACCTTGACGACGACATGCTGATGGGTCATCATGATGATTTGTTGATATCTTTCGAGGTCATTCAAAAGTTGAAGCCACAACTTGGGTTAGTTGTGACCCTTAGCAAATCCTTAAGGTGGTGGCCTGGTTGTGGTGCGGTTCGGCCCCTGAGGTTGCCTAACAGAGCTGTAGTTTCAGATTCTTCAGTCATGTTTGGGTTGGGTAACCTTATCCCGGTTGATGGGAGGGGAGATGATGAGATAGTGGAATAGCGGGTCCAGAGTATTCAAAACATTCTTGCAAAGATGTCTAAATAAGACGACCCACAACTTAAGTTATTACTTTTGCGGGCTTGTGTTGGCATACCGAAGTGATGTATAATTTGAGGAGTGTGTCGCCTTCCTATATTGAGGGATCGTTTCAGTTTTTTGATAGTGCAGTGTATTAGATTTTATTACATATATAGTAACACTAGGTTCATGATAGAGTTGAGGGGATTGGTAAGATTGCCATTTAAGTTTGGCGGGTTATGCGTTCCGATTGGGAGCGAGGTGGCTATCTCGACAACATTGGCTTCTTTGGTGCAAGCAGGGAGTTTATGGGAGATGCTTACGACAGATTCATTTGTTTTCTCGAGATTCGGGGTCTTCTTGAATAGTGAAACTCGAAGTTTCGTCCTACTTCGTCGGTTGGAATGGAGAAGTTAAGCTCGAAGGCTAAGCTACAACATTGACTTTTAGGTTTGGTGCCAGAAGTTAACCGTCAAGAGATTACGGTTCGAGGAGCAGCGCGAGTAAGCATTCTAGTGAATGTCGTTTCTACTTCAGGGAGTGGTCCTGGACCACAGTAATACCAACGCCTACTTATGGGCTTCATATGAACCCGACGGTGTATTGTCTGAGTTTAGAAAAACGGATGAAATTGGAAAACATTACCTACTCTGTAAGGCTTCGTTTGGTTGCGCGCGGAAAAATAGTGAGGAAAAGAAAATTTAAAGAAAAACGATCTTCTCATGAGAAAGTTGTAAGGAAAATTTGATCCTAATTTGCCTATTTTTTGTATTTTTTCCTTTGCAACCAAACACATAATTTTATTTTCATTCAAAAATTTTCTTTCCTCTTCTTTTTCTCGCAACCAAACGGAACCTAATGGTTCAAAAAAAGCATTTTGGTACTTCAATTTGCTCAAGATTTTCCTAAATTCTACCGGACTTATCTTCTCGGCATCTATAAGAGGATAAGCTCTTGCCATCAAACTATCGAAGAAAAGCATAAGCTAAACAAAAATAGTTTGAATTGTTCTTGAAGCACCAATTGAATTGTTCTTGAAGCACCCACTGAGTAAAATCATTCTTGCAAAAGAATTTCAAAGCACACACGCTAAGGGAGTTGGAGGTGTTATACCATTGGAGGTTTTGGTTATAGCTCAACATTAACTTTCTATAAATAGGTACACGTTTTTGAGCAGTGGGATCTACGCC
>JAWWMW010089199.1:0-11958 GCA_035048345.1 Echeveria elegans
CTTAGCAAAATTTTCAAGACTTTGTAGGATGAAAATTTAGGCATACTACCCCACACTCCACACTTAAAAGTTTGCTTAGTCCCTAAGCAACAAAATAAAAATCAAAGTGGGAAGATATGGTCAAGAGAAACTTATCTGGTTTCGTGAATTTGTTGTTCTCGCATGTTTGCCATTGTTAGCTTTGAATTTCCATATCTGTTTGACCTTGAGACAAGCTAGAAAAGTTAATATATTACACATTATATGATTAAGTAGCTTGCATACAAAAGTAGAAATTCAAAGTTTACATAACATAGCAAATTTTCGAGTTACGCTCGAATAAAACAAGTCTAATCTCCCCGGTTTCTCCTTCGATACACCAAACGATATTGGCTAGGGCTCTCGGGCGGATCGGAAGGGTGGCATCTTCATCCTCATCTTCATCACCGTGGGCACCGTCGTGAGCAAATGTTGCGTTCATTCCCTCATTAGCTACGAAGTCATCATACATGGGAAGTCTCTAGTAGATGCATGGCAAAAGCTAGGGCGAAGTGGGAGAAGTATAACCTGAATATCCTAAGTTAGTGTACAAGCCCTTCATCATAACCCCGTGCCAAGATGTCATGCTATCTTTCCAAACACCCATATCGATTTGCCAAGCGACAATTTCTTGTGTGCTCGTGGTGAGTGTGTCAAGCCTCCTCAAAACCTCATCATAATCGCTCGACCCATGATGAGTCGTTGATGGATCTCCTTGTTCCGGATGAGGTGAGGGTGGTGGTGAAGCTGCATCGGGTAAATCATCATCATAATCTGCTAAGCATATGACCCAACATCCATTTATTTTGACCCGCTTACTCAATCCTCGACTCAACAACTCATTCTCTCCAAGTACGGTCATAGGCAACCCTTTTGATGGATTTAGATAAAATCCAACAAAGCTAGCAATCATCTACACAAAATGTCCACCACTTATGTAATTCCCTCTAAAGGTAGGCAAATGAGGTTGTTCTAAAGTCTTTGTGATGCAAGACAAAGGATCAAAATCGAGTCTTGCATACAAACAAGCCATTAGCTCCAACTCCTCCGAGATCACAAATCGACCTCCATCCTTTTGCAAATAAATGCAAGTAGCAATAAGACGATGAATAACTTCCATAGAGGTACCTTAATTTGTGTGGCCTTGCCACCCGATTTGTAGTCCTTATCGGACTTGGTTATCATCCTCCAAAGCTCAATCTTCAAGCTTCTTGGAGCCGCCAAACATACCTCGCGACTTTCCAAGCCAAAAGCACATTTGAAATCCTCACTACCCATAGTGAAATCACGATCTCCTAGCCTAAAGGTCCACTCCCTCACAAACCGAACCTTGTTTTATCCAATCTCCGCAACACCCCAATTGGGTGTGAAGGAGTATGCAAATTCCCTAACAACTTTCTCAAAAGTTCCGGGATTATCTCCATAGACAGATCCCAATCCATTTGACACAAAATGAGCTTTAAGCTCTCTATGAATAAACAAATATTTGTTGAAAAACTCGATATTTGGATAAATCGGAGTGACAACAACAAAATATTTATGTTTTCTCTCTCGAGTCTTCAAACTCGCATCAAGACCTAATTGAACATTGAAAGGGTATGAAATGGGCTTATTTGGGTGAAGAGTAAGAAGATTACCCACTTGAGTTGAAGCTTCGCCGGAATCCAGTGGTGTGGAGTGGTGGTGAGGTGAGTTCTAACCGGTGCTCCGCCCTTTGTCAACCTCGTCTTCCCGTGAGAACCCAAAGTACTCATTATAGCACCCATTTGAGTAGATTTGGTGAGGAATTGAGTGAAAATTAAAATCTAAGGTTTTTGATGAAGGAGGGGGGCTGTCGGTCGAGTGTGGGGGAGAGATGAGTGATTTTTAGGGTTTTTATGCAAGTTGGGTCGGGTCAAATGGGCTCAAAGCAAGCAAAAATGGGCTGCCAATCTGCCCCACACCCGATAGGGTTCACTCAGTCGAGTATGATTTTTACTCGATTGAGCAATGCCTGAGATGCAACCAGAGGAGGTCTGCTTGATCGAGTGGACCATAGATGTTTTCCCTGTTTATTTTGTGTTTGTTTTGGCCAACGCAAAAATTATTTGGTCAAGCACAAATTTTACTTGATCGTTAGTGAATGAATTTCCACCGAGTCGTGACCAAAAGGATTTCATTGATTTTATCTAACCTTGGCAAATCAAGCAAGATACATTATTGATAGATAAGTGAAATTAATCATTGCCGATTTCGATAGGGTCCTCCTTCGATTTGCAGAATTCCTTGATCACTACCTTACGAACTTCGATCCATTTTACTCCCATGTCCGTTTTCTTAGACTCCTCGCTCTTGGTCATGCCAAACTTCATTTTAGCCTTTCCTTTCCGTGGCAAATGATAAACTGGTTTTGCTTCAGTGTCCTCCTCATACGGATCCTCATCCTTATCAGAGAGCTCAAGTGACTCTGTCATTTTCACAGGCATGCGCAGCTTCTTTAACATTCCCATGTCGAGCTCTCGATACTCCACCAATCAATTAGAAAATCAGAAATTACAAATTTTTGCTATGAAGGTTATAAGCTATGTACACCCAACATATGGAAGTTTGGTGTAGTTTCTTTGGATGGAGCGAAATCTTTCAGAAAAGACGTCAAACCAGTTAATTGGTTCTAACTGCTCTAGAGCCCACATGATGTTCAGGTCGTCTTTAGAGACGACATCCACTGTTTCAAGACTACAGTTCATCCCGGTTGCGATCAACCGATGCACATACCTCCAGGTGGGACTCAAGATTGGACATCACAGATGAAGTCCTTTTGCGTGAGATTTCTCCACAAACTAATCCTTTGTTGATCTGTGGCCAAATAGCATAATCCTCATTTCGGGAATCCCAGTAGCTTGCAAGCCTCATTCTGTGGCCAGTAAAAGTGTTGTTGATTGATTGTAAATTCCCACCCACTGTGGTCACCACGGAATCTACACCATCATGGACTTCAAGTGTCGAGATGAACTCGTACACCAAATCTTTGTAAGCAGGCAACCAAAAATGGTATCGGCGTTGAGTCATGCACGACGAACCAAATCGTACATCCAAGCTTACATGCCGAGTTGAAAAAGAGTCTCATCATGAATGGAGAGAGAACTCACCATCGGTTTCATCCAAGAACCATTGTTGGTTAGGTTTTTCCAATGAGTCGCATGTTCCTCATTGTCAAAATGTGGTCTAGGTGAATCAATGTACTCACGGTGGTTTTCAACCGGAGTTTGACGGTGAGGGAAAATAATGAATTTTTTCGTGAGCAGGGATGATTGATACATGGCTTGAAAGAGTAGAGAGATGTGAAATTCTGATTTTTGATGCTCTCTACAACAATACAAGGTATGTATTTATACAAAATCCAGGATTTTGTAACCTCCCATGGTTTAACGATGAATGTGGGGAGTTTTTGAAGGTTGTTACACCAATTTAAGTGCAAATAATTTCCCACATGGATTCCTTAGCCCCCTTTTCATTTAAATGAGTGTAAATGACTGGCTTAATTATTTTATATGAATGAAAAACCCTAGGAATGACATTTTACGATTTTTGAAATTTAATTACCCAAGTAAAACCAGACAGACGTAGCCACTCGGTCGAGCAGAGGTGCTGCTCGATCGAGTAGTAGGCTGATGTTTGCAGAGACCTGTCACTCAGTCGTGTGACACTTGAGCTCGGTCGAGTGAGGCAAGGCAGAAGAGTGTCACTCGCTCGAGTAGATTCCTTACTCAATCGAGTGATGTAGTGAATTCATAGAACTTCTTCATTTTTCGCCTTTTAGGTTATGAATTCCAAATTTTACGCAGTGAAGTACAATTTCTGGCAGTGCACTGCAATATAAGTTCATAATCTTAATACACATAAGAGTGCTAGTTAAATATATCGTTTAAAACGCTAACTTCTTTAGTTCTGCTCTTCCTATCTCGACATTTCCTTCTTTGACTTGCTTCCCTCAGCAGATTTCTTGGGCATGTCTTGTTCATCTTCTAAGTGACGGCTTATAAATCCACTATTTCTTTCTCGAGTCATACAGTTCAAATTCCTCCAAAGTTTTCATGTTAAGCTTGTAAAAACCATCATGACGACATCTAAAATTCCATCCTTCGAACTGAGCTAGGCGTGTTATAAAAGAGGTGCACTTAAGGGCATAGCTCTATCCTTGAGGCTTCCCATCCTTCTGAATCTTTCTATAAACACATAGAACCAATCTATCGGATGTCCCATATACATGTGGTATAGTATATCTAAATCCTCATTTGTTACTTTACTAACTCCATCGATTCTAGGATTGATATGAGTCGCGATAAATTGGTGAATATACATCCACCGTCCTTTTCGAATACACCTAGGGGAGCAGTTCGGACTGTAAATCCCCATATCTATCAGCCGATTCCATACGAAATTTCTTTCTTCTTCCGTGTAGTGTGGCACTTCCCCCTACTTTGTCCTTATTTTAAAAAAGGAATCCACGAATCTTTCGCTTCCGTGACAAACCAGGTATTGTTTATCGAGTAAATCCAACTATCACACGAGGAATATTTACCGGCCCCTCGACTTAAAGTTGCAATAAAATCCACTACCAACTTATTGTGAGTTGGACATGACATGAGTGAGCTCCAATAGGGTAATCCGGCTTCGTTAATATGCCTAATTCTCGCATTGTAGCAATATGAGGAGCTAGTGGGTTTAGGATTTTCTTTTTCGTTGGTCCCAACAGAAGCTTTGCTCGTCGTTCTCTCTTGGGCTCGATTTTGCTCCTTTACCTTTGCTAGTACTCGCCATGGCGATTAATCTTGAAATTGATTGTGAATTATGGGTGATTTGAAGAGGAATCGAGTTAGAGATAAAGACGGAGATTGAGGAACTCGACGGCAGTTGGAGAAGAGGAGAAGTAAAAACCTAATGGTTTTCACACGATTTCTAAAAATCATTTTTATCAGCGGGGTCACTCGGTCGAGTGACTGGATTGCTCCATCGAGCATGATGGCTCTGGTTTGACTAGGAGATTGCTCTATCGAGTGAGTGGCTTAGCGCAGGCTACTCGGTCGAGTAGAGCAGGCAGAGGCGTGTTGCTCGGTCTAGTGAGTCTTCTACTCAGTCGAGCAGAACACCTCCTGAAACTTTTTCGTTTTAATTTCGTGGCTTTCCAACCCGCACTGACTTTTTCTAATCTAAATATTCAAAAGAAAATAAAATGCAGAAGAGTATAAATACTTACTGGTCTAGTTTAACGCCCTGGCAGGGACGTAGCCGAGTCTTCTAATAAGAAACACACTCGAGAAGTTCTGTGCTAGAATCCCCTCTCGAGAGGATATGCATGAACTTGGTCACTAAGGATCATGAAGATCTAGTCTTTCGACCAGAGAGCTTCGCTTTTCTCCCATATAGGCCTTCAATCGGTGTCCGTTGACTCTAAATAGACTTCCTTCGACTTATAAATTCTACATCCCCGTCATCAAAAATCTTGAAATTTTGAACGGTCCTGACCATTTAGAACGTAGTTTCCCTAGAAATAGCCTCATCTTCGTGTTGTACAAAAGTACCTTATTTCCTTTCGAGAAAGACTTCTCCACTAGTTTCCTGTCGTGCCACTTTTTAGTCTTTTCTTTATAGAGTCTCGCGTTTTCATATGCACTGGGCCTCATTTATTCGAGTTTGTGGAGTTGAACTATTCGTCTTTCATCAGCTGCTTGGGCGTCGAAGGTCAACTTCTTAATTGCCCACATGACTTTGTATTCCAGCTCGACTGGAAGGTGGCATGGTTTTCCGTAAATAAGCATATATGGTGACATCCCGATGGGCGTTTTGAAAGCCGTTTTGTATGCCCATAAAGCTTCGTTCAATTTTGATGACCAGTCCTTCCTTGAACCGTTTACTATCTTTTCTAGAATTATCTTGATTTCTCTGTTCGAGACTTCAACTTGACCATTTGTCAGAGGGTGATATGGTTTAAAAATCTTATGATACACTCCATGCTTCTTCAGCATCATCGCCAATTGTCTTTCCTTGAAATGCATGCCATTGTCGCTAATCACCGTGCGTGAAACTCCATATCAAGGAAAAATAACTTTCTTGAAAGGCTTATTGACTAATTTTGCATCGCATGTAGGTGTAGCTATAGCTTCAACCCATTTTGATACGTAATCTATGACAACTAAGATGTACTTGTTCCCGAAGGATGAAGGAAAAGGTCATATGAAGTCAGTCCCCCATGCATCAAGGATCTTGACTTCCAGGATACCTTGTTGCGGCATTTGATCCCTTCTCGAAATGTTCCTCATTCGTTGACAAGGGTCGCAATACTTAATGAATCTATGCGCGTCTTTAAAGAGATTATGAAGTAAAATCCCGATTGTCGAACTCGAGAAGCGGTCTTTGAAGTAGAACCATGCTCTCCTATGAGTGATAAGTGACATTCTTGCAGAATCTTATCTTGTTCAGGTTCAGGGACGCATCTTCTGTATATTTAGTCGACCCCTAGCGTGTGTAAACATGGTTCATCCCAATAGTATCGAGTTACATCGTGCATGAATTTTTTCTTCTAAGAGTAACTGATTTCGGGAGGAAGTACGCCACAGACTAGGTAGTTTACGTAATTTGAGTACCAAGGTGTTCCATTAAGCGGCATTTCAAGAGCGAACAAGTGTTCTCCTAGAAACGAGTCTTCTACGGGTTCGTCGCTATCTTTCCTCTCAAGGGTTGTCTCTAGCCTAGACAAGTGGTCAGCGACTTTGTTGTCGACTCCTTTCTTGTCCCTTATCTTACTGTCAAATTCTTGTAGAAAAAGTATTCAACGAATAAGTTTTGATTTAGCATCCTTCTTGTTCATCAAGTACTTTAGAGCCGGGTGATCAGTATGCACTACAGATTTCGAACCAATCAAGTATTGCTAAACTTCTCAAAGGCGTACACTACCGCTAGCATTTCCTTCTCATTTGTGGTGTAGTTCTGTTGTGTTGCATCTAATGCTTTACTCGCGTACTGAATCAAATGAAGACGTTTGTCCACACTTTGACCTAGAGCTGCACCTATCGCTCTCATCGCACATCAATTCAAACAGAAGATTCCATTTTGGTGCTTGTACGATCGGCGTGGTGGTGAGAGATTTCTTCAACGTTTTGAAAGCTTCGAAACACGATTGTTGAATATGAATTCGGCATCACTCGGAAGAAGGTTAGTGAGTAGTTTTGTGATTTTCAAAAAGTCTTTAATGAATCTCATATAAAAACCGGCGTGTCCTAGAAAACTTCGGATTCCCCTTATGTCCTTTAGAGGTGGTAACTTCTCGATTACTTCAATCTTCGCCTTGTCGACTTCTATTCTGCTCTTCGAGACTAAGTGCCCCAGAACAATTCCCTCTTAAATCATGAAATAGTATTTCTCCCAGTTTAAGACTAAGTCCATCTCGATGCACCTCACTAATACGTTCAGGTTAGTCAGGCAATCGTCGAATGAATTTTCATGTACTTAAAAATCGTCCATGAAGACTTCCATGGTCTTCTCTAGGTACTCCGAGAAGATTGACATCATGCATCGTTGAAATGTGTCAGGCCATTGCAAAGACCAAATGAACTTCGTCTATACGCAAAGGTTCCATAGGAACATGTGAATGTGGTCTTTTCTTGATCGTCCGGATAAATGGATATTTGGGTGAAATTGTTATACCCATCTAGGAAACAGAATTACTCATGTCCGGATAGTCATTCCAACATTTGATCCACAAATGGGATAGGAAAGTGATCCTTTTTCGTTGCTAAGTTTAATTTCCTATAATCGATGTACATCCTACATCCAGTCACGGTCCTAGTAGGGATAAGTTCATTGTTTTCGGTTTCTACAACTGTGAGTCCTCCCTTTTTAGGTACTATGTGAATCGGATTAACCCAGTCCGAGTGTGAGATCGAGTAAATGATTCCAGCTTCTCGTAGTTTTGTCACTTCTTTTAACACGACCTTCCCAAGTTTAGGATTAAGTCCCCTTAGAAAATCTCTAGTTGGTTTAGGCATACATACATTTGGGCTAATACCTTTTAAATTATCTATAGAATGTGACTTCTTTATGTGTGCGCATAACATGCAACAACTTTGAAGTCTCTTCATGATTCAGAGAAGCATTTACGATGACAGCTAGTGAATTATCTGAAATAAAAAATTCGTACCTTAGATTCGGCGGAAGAGGTTTCAATTTCAACTCGAATTCCTTATCTTTACTCGAGTGGTCTTTGATTGCTTTGTGCTATAGCGAGTCGTGTTTGGATGTCTCATCAAATTCTATCAATGAGGTGAATGTCCCATCGCCGCATCTGTCTTTTAACACTTCATTTTCAAGCGACGTAAGGGAACTAATATCAACTAAATCTGAATTCTTACTCCAGTCAATAAGATCACATTCAAAAGCGTGCGTTGGTGCTTTCATCATTTTAGAATTTACTTTATCTTCTCTTATATATAGCTCAATTAATCCATCACCACAATTGACCAATGCCTTAACTGTGTTTATGAATGGTCTACCTATGCTTACGGGAATATCAGCGTGAGGTATATTATCCATTTCAAGCAAATAAAAATTAACTGGGACATAGAAATCACTTATCTTAACATGCATATCTTCTAATACTCCAACAGGGTTCCTTCGAGACCTGTCAGCAAGTCTAAGCACTAGTGAGGTTTTATTTAGAGTTCCTAGTTTCAATTTTTCATACAGAATATATGGTATGACAGAGACTTCTGCTCCCAAATCACATAAGGCATTTTCAATGCTAATATTTCATAAGGTGATTGGGATCGTAAAAAATCCAAAATCTTTTTCTTTCTTGGGAATTTTACGTTGGATTACAGTGCTAGAATTTGCTCCTAAAGCAACGTGATCTACGTCACACAATTATTGCCTATGGGTTATAATAGCTGTTAGGGTTAATTACAGAAAAAGACCCATATCTGTAGCACTTTTTCCAGATGACACCCATCCATTTATTTTTCACACTTAAAGGCCTACACGTTTTCGTCGTTATCATTTCCACACCCTCCGTCATAATTAACGGCAATTGACCCCTTAATCGTAATTTTAAAAACTTTAGGGGTCAAATTGAAAATGAAAAAATACACCAAAGCCTCTCCGCCCTCCTCCCTCACCACCACCGTCGCCGCCTCCTCATCCTCCACCACCGCCTCCTTCTCCCTCACCACCACCATCACCGTCATTTTACATTGGATTATAGTTTCTCAAAGTTCATGATTCATGAAATCAATCCACAGATCATTTTTTTCATTGTTTCTTTTCCTTAATTGTGAAAAATCATGCTTAGCAAAAATTTCAAAAAATTTCAAGATTTTGTAAGATGAATGCTTAAAATATGCAGTATGCAAGAAATGTTTATCATAAAAATTTAGGCATATTACCCCCACACTCCACACTTAAAAGTTTGCTTAGTTCCTAAGCAACAAAATAAAAATCAAAGTGGGAAGATAGGGTCAAGTGAAACTTATCTGGTTTCGTGAATTTGTTATTCTCGCGTGTTCGCTATTGTTAGCTTTGAATTTCCATATCCGCAACAAGCTAGAAAAGTTAATGTATTACTCATTATATAAATAAGTAGCTTGCATACAAAAGAAGAAATTCAAAGTTTAGACAACATATCAAATTTTCGAGTTACGCTCGAATAAAACAAGTCTAATCTCCCCGGTTTCTCCTACGATACACCATACGATATTGACTAGGGCTCTCGGGCGGATCGGAAGCGGTGGCATCTTCATCCTCATCTTCATCACCATCACCGTCGGCATCATCGTGTGCAAATGTTGCGTCCATTCCCTCATTAGCTACGAAGTTATCATACATGGGAATGTCGTCCTCGGGAGGGAAGTATCGAGTAGATGCATGGAAAGCTAGGGCGAGGGGGATAAGTATAACCCGAATATCCTAGGTTATTGTACAAGCCCCTCATCAAATCCCCATGCCAAAATGTCATGCTAGTTTCCCAAACGCCCATATCGGTTTGCCAAACGACAATTTCTTGTGTGCTCGTGGTGAGTGTATCAAGCGTCCTCAAACATCATCATAATCACTCGACCCATGATGAGTCGTAGATGGCTCTCCTTGTTCCAGATGAGGTGAGGGCGGTGGTTAAGCGGCGTCGGGTAAATCATCATCATCATCCGCTAAGCGTATGACCCAACATCCATTTATTTTGACCCGCTTAATCAATCCTCGACTCAACAACTCATTCTCTTCAAGTACTGTCGTAGGCAATGCTTTTGTTGGATTTAGAGAAAATCCAACAAACATAGCAATCATCGACACAAAGTGTCCCACACTTATATAATGCCCCCTAAAGGTAGGCAAATGAGGTTCTTCTAAAGTCTTTGTGATGCAAGACAAATGATCAAAATCGAGTCTTGCATAAGAAACAAGCCATTAGCTACAAATCCTCTAAGGTCACAAATCGACCTCCATCCATCCGCAAATAAATGCCAGTAGCAATGAGACGGTGAATAAACTTCCATAGAGGTATCTTAACTTGTGTGGCCTTACCTCTAAACTGTTGAACTATCGTGTTAAAACTTATATGGACGATATGATTCTCACCCTCTCGGTCTATCGAATACATATCGTAGAATTCAACTAATAATAGCTTCAATCCTCTCAGTGCTTTCACTAATACTCATTTTATACGTTTTAGGCTAAGTTGCTGGTTTTCACTCAAGTATCCTCGTTGCTCTCGCTTTTGCTAATATACTCAATTTTATAGTTGTTCTAATTCCTAAATTAGTCTAGGTTCATCTCTCAATCCTTCCCTGTGTAATACTACACATATAATTCTATTAAGCATTTTATCAGACACCTAAAATACATCGCATCCGTATGGCTTAAAACACATATACCAAATCTTATTTTAATCATGAAAATATGAATTCGACATGTTTAAACATCCACAAGCGTTAGGGATTTGTCAAATCCCCCATCATTTCCTAACCACTCACTCATTTCGAGTGAGAAATAAACATTGTTCTAATGTGAAAATTGCAAGGAAATGAAAACAGTGAAAATGAATGGAAGTATTCTGATTGATGGCTGAAGATGGTAGCAATCTTCTTCGAAGTTCCCGTCCAAAAGCTCTCCTTCTTTGGCCGCCGGAACTTGTGTTTTTGGTAGGGTTTTGTGTGTGTCGATAGCTCCAGTCATCCTCGAAAACCCTAGTAGAAAGCTTCTATTTATAGTGGTCTGAGCTAGCAAACCAAAGGTCTCAAAAAAAGTTGAAAGGTCTTGCTCTTCCGGGATGCTCGGTCGAGTGACTCTTCTCGGGAAACATGGCTTGGACAGAGACATCTTGCTTGATCGAGTGGACTTCTCACTCAATCGAGTGGCTGCTGAAGTGAATACCCCGAGAGGTTTTATTCGGTCGAGTGGAATATGCTACTCAGTCTAGTGTTCTTTTTCCCGGTCAACTCTTCAAAGCCAAAATCCATGCATTTTTTATTGAATTGACGCTTTTTTTTGCCATATTTTGCTTTGAGCTTCTCCGAGTCATAAGAATCGTGTTTTAGTCCTGAAACATCATCAAGAGTATCAGAAGGGATAGATTTCACTATTAAATCATAGAAAATATGAGTGAAAGAGTATGGAAATAATAGACATATTTTCACTTATCACCCCAACCTAACATTTTTTGCATCTAAAGAAAAATCAGGATGCACCCAGATGCACCCTATCCGAATGTTTCCAGGCCTCTCTATCATAAGGATGACGCATTACACCGTCTTCTTGAATGTGCTGAAAGTGCCAACTCATCTGTGAGGCTTAGAAGCATATAGTCTTTGCAAACGTTGAGTTATGGGCAAATAAAACATACGGGCAAATTGCACCAGCTTCGTCTTACGTTATTTCCATCTCGGGTGCTGATATGTCTTGCACGAAGTGTACTCC
>JAWWMW010089210.1:0-11957 GCA_035048345.1 Echeveria elegans
TTTATAGTGCTAGGTGTGGTCTTTAGATAAGGACTAGAAAAACAATTCCTAGTAGAGTTTGAATTCTTGTTCCTCTTGATAAAGCTTGTTTCCTTCTTTGAACTCGAGCTCCACTTGTGAATAATGATCCCCAGCTCCTAAACTGACTTAGCTTTAAGGAAATCAGTTACTCTAACTCATCTTTATCTAAACGGCCGATCCTTACTTGTAGCATACTCCACTTCATGATTTATATCCAATTTTCGGCCCTCTTAATATCCTTATCTCTTTCTAATGTAAACACAAAGGTTGTAGATAATCTTCCTAGCTTTCAAACGGTATATGGCTTGTCTCATTTGGACATCGGATGAATTATCTAGAGAATTCCTAATCCTACTCGGATTAGTACTCGTTTGTGGCGATCAGTTGTACTTGCGCGTGTTTCTGCCTTGCGTCCTCACGCACCTCCAGTTCTTGCGCTTACGCACAACTTCGTTTTGATCCCTTATTTCTCTGAATTAGCTGAGACTTCCTCCTGAGGAAAAGTGCCTTTAAATGCAACTTTTTAGCTCATATTCATCCTTCCTTCATTTATTGCCTGAAACACAAAACTACACCAAAAGCGTAATCTTATACATAATAATAGAATACCAAGACTAGTATTAAGAACCTAACCGAGCGTCAAAATATGCTCTATCAGAGACTCTGTCAAAACAACCTACGGGTTGAAGGATTTTGGTATTTAAGAGACCTTAGTTCACAACATAACCTCGGAGTTCACCTGGTATAGTTAACCGCATAAAAGACAACGATGTAGGTATTGTTCTTGATCAAACATCGAACATGTAATCAATCAACGGATTGGTTTCGTTCTTTCTATTGACACCATAAGAACAAACATGTTTCTAGGATTTTAAGAACACCTTATTCGATAAGGATGATCAATGGATTGATCAAGTAGGCCATTCATTGGGATATGTTTTTGTTAACCTTGATGCACACTTCCCATCTCATCGGCTATGACATAACTAATGTTAAAAATTGGATTGCATGTTCTATGAATGTAGTATTGTGAATTTCTTGAAATTGCATGGTGCATCTTATCGGCCTAGGTTTTTAATTTTTTTCGGTCTGCGTACCAATAATTTTCGGTCTGCGTACCGATAAAAGATTGTTGTAAAATATTTACTAGTACAAGATATATCTGCTTTGATGATGAAGACCTTGTTAAGAAGACGACGAGCCCAGAAATTCCAAGACTATGTAATTTCGTAGATGCCCATAAGATTGTCACTTTTTACTTTATGCACTTATATGAATGAATGCAAATACGAAATGGTATGTATAAGCCGTTCAAAACAGGTCAATCCCAGAAATTATTAAGTCATACTTGCCTCCCTGACTCGAAAACTTGTCAAGCCATCAATCGTTGTTTGGTATGCAAGGATAAAGAACCGAGGTGCCAAACTTCTATCTTTAGGAAGACAAGGGATTGTGTAATTAAGAAATACACGTTTCTAGAGAGTGTAGGTAAGGACTTAACAAAGGTTATAGGTGGACCGAAAACCTTAGGCAAGAAAAAGGGATGTTGTGCCTAGTACGAAAGTATTAATCCCTTGTGATCCAAGAGTTGCAAAGAGATGCAACTGGAAAGTCTAGTCCCTACCTAAGTAATCAAACTCTATAGGTGTACAAACTCAGTTTGACTATGATTTTTGGTGAAAAATGGATCTTGACCCACGAAGTAAACACTAACACGAATTGAAGTGGGATCTTAATTCGAATTTGTGGGAAAGAATATAAGTTCTTGTTCTAATCTTGACTTATTGCTTTCTTTTGTAGATTGCAATGACAAATTCAAGTTCAAACTTTTCATTGAGATACGTCCTTGAAAAGAACAAGCTTGATAACAACAATTTTGTTGACTGGTCTCAAAATTTGAGAATCATTCTCAAACAACAGAAGAAACTTAATGTGTTGAATCAAGCATTGCCACCTGAACCGGCAGTGACTGCTTCTCAAGCCATCAAAACGGCATATGAAAAACTTAATAGTGATCATAATGATGTGACATGTCTCATGTTAGCCACTATGATTTCCGAGTTACAGAAGCAATTCATGGATAAGGAAGCTTTCGAGATTATGGTCAGTCTTAAGGATAAGTTTCAAACTCATGCTCGGCATGAAAGGTTTGTCATCATCAAATAGTTAATTAGCTGCAAAATGAGTGAAGACACCCAAGTAGGGAGCCACATGCTTAAGATGAGAGGGCATCTAGATGCACTCGAGAAGCTTGAAGTGCGTATCTCGAATGAGCTTGCAACTGATTTGATCCTTGGATCGTTGCCAAGTAGCTTCAACACTTTTGTGATGAACTATTATATGCAAGGGATAGACAAATCCATAGTCGAGCTTCGAGATACGTACTGCGTCTAACAGAAGTGGTATTATATATCTTGCAATCTAATTCGTTTTATGCTAAATTGTCTCTCTGCAAAATCGCCCTTACTGAACTTTTTAGGTCTGCTTTCCGATTTTGATGCTTTACAAAAGTGAAGCAAATGGCGAAATGCGATAAAAGGCAAACTTATTTCTAGGCGAGAGGCGAAAAGCGAAGCCCTAAATGCTATAATTTTGCTCACAGACCCTTGTTCAATGCAAAATCGCCCTTACTTAACTATTAATCTGCTGAAATTCTATTATAACACTATTTTAACAGACAAATGCAAAAAATGTAAATCAGAGACAACAAATCTAATAGTTTCACATGTTAGTTTCCACAAATGGTAACCAAAGATTTTGAGCAAGGATCCCTCTTATTCCCATTCACGTTCCCGTTCACGTTCTGATTAACGGTACGGTAGCGTATCCTTTAAGTAATCAAACATTTTTAAAAACAAAACATAAAGGAACTAGAGAATCTAATCTTTCAGAACTGGTGAAGAATGGCACATACACAACCGACATTGGTTTAAAAACCAGGATATTGGGGGGTCTTGGAAAACTCTTTGAACGTCAAACTACTAAATTGTGACTTGAATGTAAACTCTTTTAAGGACTTCACCATGGTAGAAGACTTAGGATATGAAAACAAATTTTGTTTTGGTTGGAATTGTGAAAATCAGGATCTCATCATCTACTACTATAATAGAATAGAATGGCAAAAGGACAAAAGATGTGCATCATCCAACATATACCAATACCACCCATCATCCTATACTAACGCAACGTTCGTCACTAAAACCACCATCATCCTATACCAACGACATCCGTCATTTTATACCAACAACATCATTCGTCACTAAAACAGTCATCGTCCTATATCAACGACACTCATTCGTCACTAAAACTCATTCCTCCCTCTACATTTTTTTATAATCGGAGGACGCTCCACCACTCCTCCACTCTTCGATCCCCTCTGTCGCATCACACGTCATCGGTGTTGGAACAATTGAGATTAGGGTTTGAGAAAGGTAAGGTTTTGGTGGAGGAAAATGCTGATGTTGGGGTAGATAAGTGGCCTAATTGTAGATTGATGAGGGATGGGGAAAGGGGTTGCGAGGTTGTCAAGAGTTTGTTTCTGGCGAAAGTGAGTACTGTGGATCCCGGTGTGGAAGTTAGATATGTGTGTAGCTTTGTTAAAACTGTGATACAGTGAGAACATGGTATTTAGTGTTTAATAGATGTGTGGAGATGAGTAATGCGGCTAGATGGAAGGCGAATGTTGTATTTGTGTAGTATGGGATGACACTGAAGGTGTGCGGAGGGAGAATCATGACTCATAGATTTGGAGTCCATGTGATGTGAAGGGAAGTCAACCCTAAATGTTCAACTGATGCCTATAAATGCAAAGTCAACATAAACTTAAGATTTTTTTAAAAGCCAACTAAGAATTTGAGAACTTAAATGGGCAAAACTGAGTTGAGGATTTAAATGGGCAAAATTGAGAAGTTGAGAATTTAAATGACAGTAAACCCTAAATGCTCAACTGATGCCTATAATGACAAAGTCAATATAAACTTAAGAATTTTTTAAAAGTCAACTAAAAATTTGAGAATTTACATAGGTAAAAGTAAAACAGAGTTGTGAATTTAAATGGTCAAAACTGAGAAGTTATGAATTTAAATGACATTATTCCAAAACAGAATGCACTGATGAGATGGAAATTGGGCCTTCCCGACTCTACTCATAGTGGTAGTTAATTAATATTGTCCAGCCCAATAAGGCCCACATTAGATAGATTCTTGCGCAATCAGATGAGCCTAACCGACCCTGCGCTCCGCTCCTAGACCGGTCGCCCTAGTCCTCATCACTCTCCGCATCAGCTGCTGCACTCACTCCGATTTCGCTTTCCAATGTAATTATGCGCCTCTAAGCTTCGTCGCCATCTCAGCCGCATATTCAACTCGACTCAGGTAACCCCTAAAATCCAACTTCGTAATTTTTTTCCTTTTTTAGCATTAGGGTTCGCCGTCGCACTCTTTTTGTTCCTTGTGTTTTTTTGGTGTCTTATTGAATTGGATTATCCGGCTGTTTGCTCCCTGACTGATTGTTCTCTTCTGTAATTAGAGTGTTCTCTTATTTTAGATATTAACTTTAGCTTACAGATGTAAAATGTAAATGCTAGTCTGTTGCCTTGGCCTGCTTTTTGCTCTGTTCTGTGACCTTAATTAGGAAATTTAAAAGCCTGGCTGTGAGTAGATCAAAAATTTAGGGTGTACCACGTCCCCTGTTGGTTTCAAACGCAGAAGTCTAGTATTCTTTAGTTTTCTAGATAAGAACATTCTCTCAGTCGCTAATTCTGAACCTAATTTTTATGCAGTATATTGTGAGGATGAATGACTCAAGGTTCACTATATTCCTTCAAAGTAGCTGATGCCCCAAAATTCTTAAATAAGATTTCTCATTCCCACTTCAGGCCAACATTGGATTTTTAAAAATGTGAACTGCCTGATATTTTCAAGCTTAGTCAGAAAGCCGCCCCTAAAAAGATTCTGATTAGCAACTATCCTCATGATAAAATATAGCTTAGAAGTTGAAGGAATGAAACAGCCTACAGAAGAGTTCCCTGAGACATCGAACTTGCTCTACAACCAATTAGTGATCAGATGATGAGGAATCTTTCCCTCAACTTCGTTATACGTTTGCTGACTCTGAAGTTTTCTAGTTTATGCTGGCATAGGGTTTGGTAGACACTTACTATTGCATAACATAATATGTCCAACTGGATGTATTGGAATTTGACTGTACTTTCATTTGTATATAAGATACCTGTTTTTTGGTATCTGTTTGCAGATATCTGAATTTTGTCTTTCACGCATTACCTTATTATTTTCTAAACAGCTCATGAATGTCTATCCTATTAAAGCAAATCACTATGTCTATTTGATGGCTAGGGCAAAAGTTTTATGTCAAGATTTGTGCTTGATCTCAGATTGATATCCTAGGCCAAAAATTATTAGAATGCCAACGTCAAGACAACATTTTTTTGATTTTATGTCAAATGTGATTAAAATATTTCCATTCTGACAAGGTTTAGTTTTCTATTTAGGGTTTTGTATGTGGCTGTATTTAGCTGTTTCCATTGTGGCAGTAGCTAATTTGAATCCGTTCTCTATCTTTTTTGGATTGCACTTTACTTTTGAAATAAAAACTCTTATCTATCAATTCTATATGAGAGATATACTATCGTATATGAACTTTTGGCCAGTGGAGCTAAGGTGTCATTTCAAGATGTGAATGCCTGTGGATCTTCTAAATGCCATAATTACTGAAATCCTGTGTGGAAGTGATAAGATGACTTTTCATACGTTCCACATTAATGGTAAACTTTAATATGCAAGCTCCGTTTCATATCTTTGCCACTCTTACTAAGCAATTTAACACAGTCAAGAACCCTTTCAGTGTTGTGCTACTTTTTAAATTTCTGTATGAGTATGAGTTCGGTTGGATACATTTGAATATGTGATTTTATAGAATGCTGCTCCAGGGCTCTTTTTTGTTAACGCCTAACGGTGTTATTTTGTCTTCATTCCCGAACCCTTCAGAAGATTAATAATTGACATTTTATAGTTTCCAATGTTTATAATTGGCCTTCTTGAGTTCAGCTTCATGATTGCTATACGGTAAACATGAATTTAGCTATGTTTTATTAAAATAAATAAAAATCTTAACAAAAAAATCATACTACTACTAGGATGCAGAGATTTTGAAACCTTTCTGTTTCCAAATTGTTGACTCGTTTCTGTATGCTGTTTCCCCTTTCCTGAAGAGACTGCTTGTTTCTTTCCACAGAATCATGTTTATATACTTTTGTGACTCATTTTCCCTGTTTATTTATAACCAGTTGCATCTGAAGTTGGTTTGTTGATCTGTAGATGTCAAAGAAGCTGGATACTGAAGCATTGTTATTGATTTTATGAGCACTTTTTATTTTTTATTTTATTTAAACTCTCCCTAATGGACAATGGTTCCAAGCAGCCAACTATTTGCTTTGGAGTCTCTGCTGCCTCAAGTGTAGAAAAATGGATGAAAGAGGCCGGAAGCGCACTTCAAAGTGGGATCTTATAGGGGGGAAAAGAAATCCCGAAGATAACGGCCGAGAAAATATTCGGGATGGATATTATCGTGGATCGTCGAATGAGTATAAATCTTATTCTGGTCGTCATTCTTCAGGGCACGCTGCAGACGACAAAGATGTAAGGTCTAAATATGAACCTAATGTAACAGATAGAGATGGCGAATCTGGAAATAGAGGTTCCTGGAGGAATAATAGTTTTGATCGAGACATCAGAGGGCTTTCTGAAGCCGGCACAAACTGGGATGAAGATGGAAGCAGAAGGGATCATACTCGTTCTCCTAAAAGCAGTGGTCAAAGACCCGTCAGGTATTTATACATTGCATTTGAGTTAATATTATGTCTTTAATTTTTATTTCTGTCTATCACACTCATCTCAACACCATTTTAGGCTTTGTTGGGAGAAAACTGGACCGCATATTTCAATAATTCTGTCCGAACTTCTTAACATTCTTGTAATCATATATTCATGATTTACGTTTGTATGGGCAGAAGCAGGGGTAAGAGTAGGAGTAGAAGTAGAAGTCGGAGCCCAGTTAGTGTCTATAGACATGAATCAGGTATGAATGACAGATGTAGAAGCAGACCGGAAGTTCCTATCCAGACTTGTAGAGATTTTACCTCTGGACGATGCCAGAGAGGTAGTCATTGTCCTTTTCTTCACCCATCCACTCAGAACTATGAGGACAGAAGATATGAATATGAGCATAGGGAAGAATCATATCGAGGAGGAAAGTACTCGCACTATAATGCTTCTGATGGGCAATATAATGACTTTACCAGAGATATCACCGAGTCCAAGAGGAAATATGACAGAAATAACAGAGCGGTGTCGTTTAACCATGGTGCAGAGCATGAACCTCGGAGGAGTGCTGACATACCTTGTACTTTTTTTGCGGCGGGAAATTGTCGCAATGGAAAATTTTGTCATTTTTCTCATCAAATTCAGGCAGCTCGTAGATCTGGGGAGAGAGCACGTGATGAGAGGTGGGTAAAAAACCACAGCCAGGAAAAGGTTGGTCAAGTGGATCCTGGTACGAAATTTGGTGAAACGGTAGATCCACATGATGAGAGGTGGAGAAGAAATCACAGCCCGGAAAAGATAGGGCAAGTTGATTCGGGTTCAGAGTTCGGCAATACTGTTGATCCACATAATGACAGGTGGAGAATGAACCACAGTCCCGAAAAGATGGGTCAAATTGATCAGATTGCGAAATTTAGTGCTACTGAATATGGAAAGGAAGGGAGGTGGGTGACAAACCGCAGCCCAGGCGGAGTTAGTCAGATTGATAGAGGTATGACATTGAGTGAGACTGCTGATCCACTCGTCGTTGCGCAAGGCAAGGAAAGCCTCCCCAAAGATTCTTCATCATCTAGATGGGCTAATAATATGGAGGCAGACTATGCGGAACATGGGGCCTCAACAACCATGGATAAATTAGTTAACGTTGAAGGAAACCAGCTTTCCCAAAGGAAATCTGATAGCCATCACAATATTATTAGCAGTTCTGAGTTGAAGGTTGTTGTCAATTGGATTGGGGATAAAATGTCTCCAGAGTGGAATCCAAAAGTAGCACCAGCCAGGGCTTTTGCTAAAGAAGAGCCTGCATATGCCATCCAAACGCCAGATTCTGTTAGTCAGAATGTGCCGTCACAAAAAGAATCACAGCGTATGCATAATGTTCCATATGAAGTGCAGGTTGAGAAAACAAATTCCCGACAGATCTTTAACCCAACACATGACACTCCTGGTGCATTCTCTTATGACAAAAATGTAGGCAGTCATGTTGCGACGAACTTCAATATCGGTTTCTCGTCTGGTAATTCTGCAAAGGCAAGTACACAAGATGTTCTTGCTGGTGTTCCTGGAAACTTGAATGCCGTTGGGCAAGCACAGAATATGTGTGCTCCCAGCTTTCCTGGTAATGAAGATGCAGGTGTCATTAGAACCTCAATCACAAATAATTATATGCATTCAGTCGAGCCAAACTGTGAGGATCCAAAAACATCAGAGGCAACTTTGGGAGCTAAGCCTGCTTCCACACGTCCAGGCCAGGCGCATCTGACTGATCTGTCAGCCTCTCTGGCTCATTTACTGGGTAAAGGGCAGCAGCTTCCTCAGCTTTACACTGCTATAACTCCCTCAGTGTCTTCTGTAGACACATCTAACAGGATTGTTTCTCAGTTTTCTGTGGAGTCTGTCCAACTGTATCCTCCCGTTGGCTCAAAAGAGCCAAATCAACCTGTTTGTGAGAATACCAGGGAGATCGAAAGTGCACAACATCATCCTAATCCTGTTATGCTTAAGCCAAGTGAGGATGTCAGACAGGAAACAGCTTCAGCAGAGCAGAATGCAGGTGAAGCATACAAGAATGGATATACAGAGAGGGATCTCGGTCATAAACCAGACATGGATTCCAAGCCTAAAACATACCATCAGACTACACATGTAAAAAGTACAAAAGGAAAAGATAAAACAGTCGAATTGCGAGAAGGCAGCCCATTAGGGAACATGGGTGGAGAAGGCAAGGTTGATGGAGGGAAAAAAGGTAAGGATGCGAAGGCTCTTCGGGACTTCAAGCATGCTCTTGTTAATTTTGTGAAGGAGTTACTGAAACCAGCATGGAAGGATGGTCAGATAGATAAGGATGGTTACAAGACTGTAGTGAAGAAAGTGGTTGACAAAGTGACTGGTACAATCCAAGAAACAAATATTCCTCAGACACCAGAGAAGGTGGAGCATTATCTTTCAGCTTCAAAGCCAAAGCTGACAAAACTTGTGCAGGTCAGCCCATTTTTGTCCTTCTCATTCATACTTAATATGACTTGCGTATTTACATCCAAAGTACACAGACATTTTCTTATGATGATAACCATTGTATCTTTTGAGAATTTGCGTGCTTTTTTGTTCCACAGATGCCTCAATTAGAATGTCTGAGATTTAAGTGTCAACTGTGATGCATAGATAGCATTTCCGTAATTTGTGTATAAATCCCATTATTGGGCACACGTACCGAAGAAACTCTGTGTGTTACCAACCAAAAGAATGTCAGATTAGGTGCTTCTGTTATGCTCTGAGATTTATTTGATTTTAAAAGAGTCAACAGTCTACACTTAGTACATGTAAAGTTGTAAACTAATGACAACCATTTTGGTTTCTTTGCATATATTTTAGCATCTTGGTCGTTTTAGAAATAATCTGGGGATGGGTTTGTGTAAAGTTGAAGTGACTCGCTTTGTTTGGTGTATGCTTTCGCAACTTGACGTTATCTTATAAATTCTAATTTTGAGTCGAGCTCCGGTGAGAGCACTTATGTGTATAAACAGTTACATCTTATGTGTTCATTTATCAAATTGTTATTAATACAAAATCTCTAATATTCATAATCAAATTATGATGAACATACAGCCTTTACGTTCATTACAGCTTGATAAAATCTGGAAGACGCAATTATTTATGAACATACAGCTCTTATTTGATCTTTTACATTTATTTCACTTGCAGGCATATGTGGATAGAAACCCGAAGAAACAGGCCTGATAATCTCCTCATTTGCACCATGTACAAGCCATTATATATCAGATGTTGTGTATTTTGAAGCCTCATATTGTTGGGGCCTCAGCGGTAGGGGAAAATGACGCACTCAGTGATTTGGAACCTTTTCAGCTCAACTTCATCTATCATGCTGTGTTGTAATGTATGCTTAACTAGCAACTACAACTCATTTTAGACTCTAGTGTCGAAGCCCTGTATGTTAAATTAATCACTTGAACGGTTCAATCTGCCCTTACTCAACTCATCAGTTTTTGGTTGTTTTAGCCTTGGGATAGTGTGGCATTGCACAATGTGCATCCTGCCCTCCAATGGGGGAGCTCTATTAAAAGAGCCCACGGCCGGGTAGGGAATTTTATGATGTGGAATCAGATGCAGCAAATAATCTCATATAGAGTGGTCAGGAGTTTCACGATGTTAGGAATCTTGAAAGCATCTTTCGCTTTGCCAAACCCAAGAAAGATGATTTTGTTCGAAAAGCCGGGTTTCATATGGTGATATGTAGTTTTCCATGTCTTCCCTTCGAATGTTTGTATGTCTAATTCAACTCTCGGTTGCAAGACCGGATTGTTTGGATTTAAACAAGACATCCAAAAGTCGGACAACATACAGTTTGGAGTTTGCAAATTGTTTTGGTAACGCTTTTGTTGACATTTAACAAAAACAAACACAGCCAGGCACAAATGCTGAGGTAACACATGCAAGACTCAAGAGGACCAAAAAGGCAACGCTAGGCACACGACCATCACCACCACCAGAGAACCAAGACCTTACAACAAAACACAACCTACCCAAAGAAGCAGTCAAGACCAGAAATACAACAGCAAACACACATCAGTGCGGAACTACTCGACCAATCCCTACGGACACTGGTCAAATGTAAAATCAGTGACTTTTTTGCACAATGGGCTTCCATTTGTATCCATCCTTGCTGATATCCATCTCTAATTTCAACACCTTCAGTATCTTCTTCACTAAATCCAGCTCACTATGGGTAGTGAAATCATCATGCCTGCATATCATCAGTAAATGAAGGTGGAGGATGAAATACACAATGGGGTACAACGATGTCAATCATGCTGCAGAGCCTTAGCTACTGAATTCGACAAGACGAGTTCTGATTCGGTTGAAGTTGTATTACATTTTGGTGTCAGAAGTTTATGGAAGCAGATGTCAATCAGGATGGCAAAATAGACATAGACAAGTGGACAATTTTTGTTGCCAAGAACACTTCTGTTCTCCTTATATAGTGCTCTCCAAAAATCCTTACTTTTTTTTTCATAATGGTGGGTTGTTAATATCTCTTTAATTCCTCAACTTAATACTCCATAAAGCTCCTCATTATTTCATCTTTATGACTCTTCATCTTTAATATTCCTTCGACATTAATAGTCCATTAAAAACCTCTTTGATGAGTAATTGATGATCGAGTTAATTGCTTCTTTATATGGTCGAGTTAGTTGGTTGAGTAACACGCTGTTCATCCACTCGACCGAGTGGCTTCTCATTCAGTCGAATGACACTCCTCTTCCCGACTCACTCGGTCGAATGACTTCTACATTCGGTCGAGCTTGATCTCCTTGTTTCCCTCATTCGGTCGAGTCAAAAGTGACTCGACCGAATGACTTCTTCAACTCGAGCTAATACTTCCGATTTTACTGGATCAATCCACATTTCTGCTATGTTTTGCTTTAAGCTTCATTAAATCATGAAATGTGTATTTTATGCTTGTAATAGCAACATGAGTATCAAATAAGACTAATTTTCTCTTATAAATATTAAGATCGAGAGCAAATATGTGCGTAAATAATAGACATTTACGACAACGATCATGTGTGTTTAGGTTCT
>JAWWMW010089220.1:0-11955 GCA_035048345.1 Echeveria elegans
CTTTTAATATATCTGATGGAAGCCTGTTGATAATGTATGTTGCAGTAAGTACACAGTCTGCCCAGAAGCAATCAGGCATGGCAGCTTGCAACTTCAATGCTCGCGCTGTTTCAAGTAAGTGTCTATGCTTCCTTTCAACCACTCCGTTTTGTTGGGGACTGTAATTGCAACTGGTCTGATGAATGCAGCCTTGGTCTTGTAGAAATTGTGTTAACTTTGAATTGAAAAATTCCAGGCCATTGTCACTTCGAATAACTTTGATAGGGAAACCAAATTGAGTTTTAACCATTTTGTAGAAATTAATCAACTGGTCAATAGTTTTTCCTTTGTTAGATAGAATGAAAGTCCAAGTACACCTTGAGAAATCTTCCACGAGAGTAAGGAAGTATCGTCCTCCATTAATGCTAGGGACTTTATATGGTCCCCATAGGTCTGCATGGACTAAATCAAACTTGGCTGCACTATTGGAGATGCTGTTAGGGAAAGATAACCTTGTCTGCCTAGCTTTTGGACATATATCACAATGAAAATTCATAACTTTGCAATTGATAATGGGAATGTAATTTCTCAAATGATCATTAATTTTTGAAATAGGAACATGTCCAAGTCTAGTGTGTCAAAGCATAATTGAGTCTTTGTTTGATTGTGCTGACGCACATTGTCCCATCTGCTCCTCTTGAACCTTAAAATGGCTTTGATCAGGCCGACCAATCAAAAGTGATGTCTGGGTTACTGGTCCCTGAAGATAACAACCTCTGTGAGTAAAACTAACTTCCCAATGTGAGTCAGTGATAAGCTTCCCAACACTTATCAGATTGTATCTGAAACTGGGAACCAGCAATACATTGAATAGGATAATATCAGGGGTTAGTATGCAATTTCCAGTGTAAGAAACTTTCACAATATTTCCATTTGGCAGTCCTATGTTGTAGGGAGTTGTTAACATCCTAACGTCTTTCAGTAATTCAATATGAGGGGTAATATGATCACTTGCACCACTGTCTATGATCCATTCGTTTTTGCAAATTTTAACTGAGCTGAGGCATACAATACCTGCCATGTGACTGTTTGTGCTTCCACTAGCATTTAGTTGTGCCATTATCTTGCTTAGTTGACTCTTGATGGATTCTAGTTCAGACTGTGTTCCCTGCTCAATGTTCTCTTTGCTTTGACAATTTCCTGTAGAATCAAGGTCAGTAATCACATTGTTAATGAAACTCTTTTCATTTCTGCTCCCTTGTATCTGATTTCCTTTTTTTGTCTGTGTCCGGTTGGATATCCATGCAGTTTATAGCAGACTTCTTTTGTGTGTACAGACATGTGGCAATAATTGCAGAATAAATTCTTTTGCTTTTGTTCCTCTGATTGTTTTTGTTTTGATTCTGCTGAAATGAATTACTGAACATAGAATGATTAGTAACTTGAGAATTTTGCTGTGTAGGGTTACCTCCTTGGGAGTTATTTATGTTTAAAGCTGCTCCATCTCCATAGGCTGGTATGTGAATTCCTTGCTGTTTCTCATTTTGTCTGATGGTGTTGTATACTTTAGTAATGGTAGGAATGGGATCAGTAGCAAGGATTTGTGCTCTTATTTGAGAATGTATCTCATTTAGATTCATCAAAAACTTCATTGTTCTGTCCAGTTCTTTCTTAGCTTGCATGCATTGAGTAGACTTGCAACTTGATCCCAAATCGCATAGCTCCTGGACAGTCATAGCATCTTCCTCAGCCCATAGTTGCACTAGTTTGTTGTAGTATGCAGCTACAGTAAGGTCTCCTTGTTTGAGATTATGTATCTCAACTTGTAATGCAAATATGGTAGGTCCATTAGATCCTCCATACCTAGCTCCAAATCACTCCAAGCTTGAGCAGCATCTTCAAAATGAATCAGGACGCCTGCGATTTCTTTAGAAACAGAATTAGTAATCCAAGATAGGACAACACGGTTGCATTGTTCCCATTTGTCAAGAGCTTCCGCGTCATGCAGGTTTAGAAATTCTTCCATAGATGAAACCCAATTTCTTTTTGAAACCCAAAGCTCTAACCATGGATTTTCTCCATGTTACAAAATTTTCTGGGCCTTCTAGAGGTTGAGCGACAAGGGAAATCCCTATGTTTTCAGTAGGGCTAATATGTAAGGTAGCATCAAGATTTGAAAGCTGACTTGTTTGTTCAACTTGGACAGATTCATTGTCTGTCATTTTGGAGTATCAGCGGAGCAAAGAAAAAATCAGAGAAGATAAAAAACAGAGCAGGAAGGAACAGACTGAACTGTCGTAGGCTCTTGATACCATGTGAAACCTCAGAAATTCCGAGGTGAATAGAAACAGTTCTGTATAGAAAACTGAAAATGAATTGAAGATTTTGTATTGTTTCCAAGAATCTTAATTTAGAGAGTACAATAAAGCAAGTATTTATAGAATGAAATAAGAATACAAGAAGACTTCAGGTAATAGCAAATCTGTCCTTAGAGAAACTGATATTTGCGTAATCTGTTGCAGGTTTCAGGTAATTGCGAATCAGTCCTTCTACTTGTGCCAATGACCATTCCAGTCTAGGGTTCATCCCGATCAGGCGGAGGAGAAGACGGAGGATTCTCAACACCCCCCCGCAAGCTCTGCGTATGCAGCAAATTGAGGACGTTGAGCTTGGATAAGAGTCGTGCCAATGATTCAGAATTAAGTCCTTTGGTAAACAGATCGGCTGGTTGTTCATCTGATGAGATCGATTGAGAGGAGATGAAACCGGAAGTGAAGTGTTGTCGAACCAGGTGGCAATCCAGCTCGACGTGTTTCGTCCTTTCATGAAAGACGGGATTTCGTGCGATATGAAGAGCGGCCTGATTGTCACAGAAGAGCGGTATCGGGGCTGACACATTTACTTATAAATCACCTAGCAGACGACTGAGCCAAACAAGTTCTGAACAGGTATTTGCCATTGACCTATACTCAGCTTCAGCCGATGACCTGGAGATAACTTCTTGCTTCTTTGCTTTCCAGGAAATCAAGGAGGAGCCAAGCTTGATGGCATAGCCAGTGATGGACCTCCTGGTGACTGGACATGATCCCCAATCAGCATCACAGTATGCTGTCAATAGAAGGGGTTGTTTTGCCGGATAGAAAAGACCTTGTGATGGAGCTTGTTTCAGGTACCTCAATACCCTGTGTGTTGCTTGTAAATGATCTTGAGTGGGTGTTTGTAAGAATTGGCTGAGAATGTGCGTGGAATATGCAATGTCTGGTCTAGTGACCGTTAAGTAGAGTAGATGTCCAATTAATCGTCTATAATGGGTAGGATCAGCTAAGGGGGAGCTGTGGATAGAGCCAGTTTGTGCCTAGGATCCATAGGGGCGGAACTTGGTTTGCAGGCAGTTAACCCTGCTTCTGAAATAATGTCCAGGGCATATTTCCTTTGGTTTAAGAATAGCCCCTCTTTAGAGCGAGCGACTTCAATTCCAAGGAAGTAATGTAGTTGGCCTAGATCCTTTATCTTGAATGTTTTGTGGATGAATGTCTTGATGTTGGAAATGATCTCAGTTGAAGTCCCTGTAATTATGACATCGTCCACGTAGACGAGGAGAACTACAAGGTCTTTTCCTTTCATATAAGTGAACATAGAGTAGTCATTTAGACTTTCCTTGAAACCATAACTTATCAAAGCTTCACTGAACTTGCTGAACCATTGTCGTGAGGCCTTCTTCAGGCCATAGATGTTTTTGGTTAACTTGCATACCTTTCCTGAACTCTTCTCTCGTGAGTAAAACCCACGTGGGATAGCCATGTAGACTTCCTCTTCCAATGTCCCATGTAAAAAAGCATTGTCAACGTCTAATTGATATAACAGTCACCCCTTTGAAGTAGCAACAGCTAGTAGTGTCCGGACAGTGTTCATCTTTACAACCGGTGCAAAAGTTTCGTGATAGTCCAACCCTTCAAGCTGTGTGAATCCTTTTGCCACCAGACGTGCTTTGTAGCGCTCAATAGTTCCATCTGAATTTCTTTTAACCTTGTAGACCCATTTACATCCAACTGCCCTTTTTCCTTGAGGCAAATTTGTGATTTCCCATGTGTTATTAGCCTCTAATGCTCTAAGCTCGTTTTCCATGGCCTTGATCCAGTTTGGGTTTTTACTAGCTTGAGAGAAGCTCTTTGGTTCTGGATCAATTAGGATGGCAGCCGAATACTTTTGGTATGATGGAGTGCATACTGAGTAGTTGACATATGAAGATATAGGATATCTGATTGGACTGTGATCGATAGGTTCGCAAACAAAATCCTTTAACAAGACAGATGGTTTTCTAAGCCTTTCAGATCGCCTGATTTCTTGATGAGGTTGTGTAGGACTTGTAGCTGGACTTGTAGTTGCTATGTCAGTAATTGTGTCTTCACTTTGTTCATCATTGCCTTCTGAGATTGGTTCTATAATCTGAGATGAGTAGGTCGAGTCCTCTTGGGATGAAGTTATTACTGGTACTGTCATGGGTGTCTGCTCTTGTCGAAATGGAAATATTTCTTCCTAAAAAATTACATCTCTGCTTATTTGTGTCGAGTGAGATTGTAAATCAAATACCTTATAACCTTTCTTTCCAAAGGGATATCCAATGAAAACACATTGTGATGCTCTTGGTTCAAACTTGTCTTTGTGAGGTTGTGTGTTTGTCACGTAACACAAACATCTGAATGTTCTCTTGTGTTTGAAATCCTATTTCTGATCAAATAAAGCCTCATAGGGTGACTTCCCTTTTAATATATCTGATGGAAGCCTGTTGATAATGTATGTTGCAGTAAGTACACAGTCTGCCCAGAAGCAATCAGGCTTGGCAGCTTGCAACTTCAATGCTCGTGCTGTTTCAAGTAAGTGTCTATGCTTCCTTTCAACCAAGTCTAGTGTGCCAAAGCATAATTGAGTCTTTGTTTGATTGTGCTGACGCACATTGTCCCATCTGCTCCTCTTGAACCTTAAAAAGGCCTTGATCAGGTCGACCAATCAAAAGTGATGTCTGGGTTACTGGTCCCTGAAGAAAACAACCTCTGTGAGTAAAACTAACTTCCCAATGTGAGTTAGTGATAAGCTTCCCAACACTTATCAGATTGTATCTGAAACTGGGAACCAGCAATACATTGAATGGGGTAATATCAGGGGTTAGTATGCAATTTCCAGTGTATGAAACGTTCACAATATTTCCATTTGGCAGTCCTATGTTGTAGGGAGTTGTTAGCATCCTAACGTCTTTCAATTAATAATTCACTTCAGGACAATAGATACATCAATATGGATATATTTTTAAAATTTATATATGCGAGTTGTGTTTCCAAATTGCATTAAAACCAAACCTATACCAGTGGGATGAACTTATGCATGCAAATTAATATGTTACAAAACAGCATACATATGCAACATTTTGATGGTGGCTTCTTTTATTGTAGCTTCTTTTCGTGTAATATGATGTTTTCACAGTGGCATGCAACTTTGTTCAAGTGCACATTCATGCACATACAGACATACATATCAGGTCGTCTCAAGCAGCCTTCATTGTCGTAGGATATGATAATTGGGAAAACTGTCATTTAAATCAGAAGTTTATGTTAAACTTTGCTATTATAGACATTAATTGAGCATTTAGGGTTTAGGGTTTAGGCCTATAATGACAAAGTCAACATAAACATAAGATTTTTTTGAAAGTCAACTAAGAAGTTGAGAATTTAAATGGGTAAAACTGAGTTGATGATTTAAATGGACAAAACTGAGAAGTTTGAGATTTAAATGACATTATTCCCTTTGATAATTAAGTAAAGGTGTCTTTATGGGAGTCAGCTTAATTAGACCATGTCCTGATGTCCATGACTGCTTTTTGTAGATAATTTATCTAAAGGGCATATTCTTGTTGGTATTGACATTCCATATAAGCCCTATGAGTTATAACAATGGAGCAGAGGATGCTTCCGTAAGTAAACAATGCAACATGACCATACTTTTAGACCCGCATAGGGGTGATCTTCGACCTAATTCGATTAGTTCCAAGTTCCACATGTAGAAATCATCATATAGAGTAGACCATCGACCATTCAACTCAAAAATCAAGGCTTATGAATTGTGGTTTTGGTAGACAAGATATACAAACATTCTTTTTTTTTTTGAGCAATATGGGACAAAATCACTTGAGGATTGAGTGTGCAACAAAATGAATTTTTGTTATAAGAAATATGGGACAAAATCACTTGAGGATTGAGTGTGCAACAAACATTCTTTCTTTCTAGGATTTTTTAGAACTCAATCAAAATGAAATATATTTAAGAATTAAGGGAGGAGACAGAGATGATAGATGTTCTTAGGATTTATTTTTAGGAATTGAACTGTTGTCGAATTGATCGTGTGTTTTTAGTGAAGATTATGAAATTTTAAGTAGAGCACTGATCTTGTTACTATTTTATTTGTTTTGCAGGATTTCCTGATCAGTGCTTTGGGAATTGTTGTGTTGACGCGGCAAATAAGGACTATGGAGGTATGATTTTAGTATTAGTATTTGTTGCGGTAAGATATCTGTTTTTTTTTTCTCTGGACATTTTATTGCTTTATCTAAATCCGGACGTGTCTACTTGTGAATGTTGAAACAATGAATAAAGAATGTTTCTAACTCTGAACCCTGAAGTTTGAACTGCAAAACGTGAAACTTACAACTATGTGGCTGCTGGTGCGTTCTGTTACTCAGTCTATATATTCTCGATAATTCTTAAGTGAATAGTCATACATTTTGTAAAGATGAAACGGGACCCAATCTGCTAAGACTGAGAATATATGTCTCACTAGTTATACTGAAGATCTCTATGAATTTGAATTTAAGTATTTTTTTTTGTTACTCTGCATTTTAGAAACTTTAAAACGTTACAAACATCCTCGTTCAGATTGTAGACACGCATGAAAAGGAATCATATAAATCAGGGTATGTTGTTTGCAGGGTATTTGATCCCATTCTTAGCAATCTTTCTGATTGCCGCATCACCAAGATCGACTCCACAGACATCAGCCAGCCTGATGAGGTACAGCAACACATCCGACAGCTCCTCTCCCAAATGCTCCTTATCGGATTCGTTCCAGTTTGGTAAGCCTCTCTCCACCTCTCCCTTCCACTGGAATATCTCCGACAGCTCTCCCACCTCTCCAATCTGCAACACCATCAGATTATACATAAATCTCAAACCGAAACTTATTCACAAGCTAATGCGAAGAATCTGAGATATGGAAGGGTTCATGCCATGGCAAGGAGCAGATTTCGAGGGCTGTGATACTTCTCCCAATCTCTGGCCTTGGCAAACTCATCAAGGCTATGGGATAGTTCTTTCAGGCCGACGTCATGCTTCATTTCAGAAAGCCTTTATTTCTATGCAATGGAGAATCAAAGAGTGGTTAGCTGCCTTGTTATACATATTCTGAGAATCGTTCTGTGAACTCCTTTTAAACATGTTTTGCCTCAAAAAAGGTGATAATTTTTTTCTTTGGAAACCGAAAGTGTACAAATTGATGAGATGCCTTGCCTTTTCCAAGCAAAATAATGTGGAAAGTCCTTGGCCTCATTTTTTTCATTTTCATACAGAATCTTGAGAGCCAATTTTCAACATCGAAAATATTCATCCCCTGTAGTCTGATTCTTTGCATAAGGTGAATGCATTGCCTGCCTAACTTCACTTTGAAATCACATTATAGAGATGGCATTATTCGACCATCAACATCATTTCTCGGATTTTAATCATATTAATGTACTAGAAAATATGCCTTGAATAAAAGACAAGTTGTTGTTGACACATGGAATGCATTATTTTGTTTTCTTTATTTCGTAGAGGTATTTATTTCTCTTCTCAATTATTGTCTCCTATTTCATATTTTTGATCAAATTTTCCATAATCCAAACAGAGGGATTGAAACAACAATTCTCATCGATTCAAATGGCTCATCTCACTTCCCTTTTATGATTCCAACAAAACTTATGCCATAAAAATTGTGAGTGCCCTCTTGCCCCATTGTGACTATTAGGTCATGTCCCCATGTCTTGTCCCATTTTTGCGCGTTGACATCAAAATTAGATTCCCAAAAGCGCAGCAGGACTCGTTCCTTCAGCCATAAACAATGTTTTGGATACTCCAGAACTTTTCCTTCGACAAAATCTAAACACAAATTAAAGCTACCTAGCGCATATATCGACTAACAGATAGGCTAATGTAAACATGGTTATGGTTGACTCTGACGTATTGGTAAGAACATAATGCAGTCATACGAAAACGGTTTAAGTTTGATAAACCGTGGATATAAATGAACATCTCTTGTAACCTAAATTAACTACGGAGTCTTCATTTTTGAACGACACAAACATGAAATTCAGGAATTTTCCTTGACGAAGAAAAGAGGTATGCGTAGACTACCACTATGAAATGTACTTTATTTTCATTTGTAATTGACTTTTTGAGTTATAATAAATATATTATATTTAACTAAACTGGAAATGCAGATGCATTATATCCCGAAAAATGGCATTATTCAGACTAAATTGGATATCTATCGACATGATCGATTGTCATGTGCAGTTAATATCAGGAGTATAAAATTGATACCTTTAAGAGGAAATAAATCTGATTTCAAGTATTTTTTTTCTTTGGAAACATATCGTTGCTAGAAAGGAGAATGATTAAGTACTAAAAATATTGGTATACATAGTAATGTTGCAAATAATGTGTGTATACATTTCCAAAAAGTTAGTTATCATCTCTCGAAATGAAAATGGTAATTCACATTTTTGAAGCTAGGATACTGATTTTTCACTTTTGTCAGCATTGCTCTATCTAAAAGTAGCACAAGTAATTAAGAAAGAAAATCTGGAAAAACTAAAAATGAAATTCTGTAACATATAATCATATATATAGATAAAAAAGTAAAATTAATGCATCACATTTACACGAGTAAATGTGTTTCCGGATCACGTAACAGAATTATGCATGCGATTGGAACAAGCCCTGATACACAAATGGTATGAAGAATCTCTAGAGTTTTAAGCTCAAATCCAGCATTTCCTCATTACGCACTTCATTTTCTTCATCATCGCTATCAAGTTCGATAACCTCAGGCAACGAGCGATCCAACTGAGAAATAAGCGGCCTTGTGATATCATCATCACGCAGAACAACATTGTATAGGGTTGATGGAATTTCCATAATTGCAAACCTGTTGTTAAAAGATTTCATGGGACCGTTGAAACCTCTATTTGGCTTATGTATAGCCATGGTAGGAGATAGAGCTTTATGATGCTGATTATACCTTGAATTAGGGTTTGTCACCAAACCACTGCGG
This sequence comes from Echeveria elegans, assembly GCA_035048345.1. Lineage (NCBI taxonomy): Eukaryota > Viridiplantae > Streptophyta > Magnoliopsida > Saxifragales > Crassulaceae > Echeveria > Echeveria elegans. The sequence goes on from JAWWMW010089220.1 coordinate 9,337, forward strand.
TTATCGAAAATGGAAAATGATGAGGGTGATAACAATGACTGATGAATGTTGGTGTTGAGATAAGGCGGCGAAGGTCCACTCAAAGCAGGAGGGTATGAGAAGTTAAACGTACTCATTGACGTTGCAAATGTCGTGGCTTTTGGGTTATTTCTCATATCTATCATATGGGTTTGGAGATGGCTCGCTAAAGCCTGAGCATTCCCTAGCGCCTTGTAACATATTTCACATGTCACCGGAGAAAACCACTCACTACGTCTACCATTCAACACTGAAGGCATTTTCAAAGAGTAGATTGGAGTTTGACAATTTTGAATGCTTGGTGTGGATGTGGTTGAGGACCGGCTGGACAGGCTTATTTATACTATATCATGCTGAAACCTAGTTAAGGTAACTATGCACCTTTGTTAATTTGCCACCCCATGCTTTTCTGTATTACTAAAAATGCTCATGATTTGGTTCAAAACAGAAAGCCAAACGATGAGAAAGGGGTAGGGTGAAGTCAATCAAAGTAAGTGATAAATTGTACAAACAATCAAGGAATGCTTTTGTAAAATCAATAACTTTTTTCGTAAAGTAATCTTTTGTTTAGAGAGATTTTTACTGATTTAGAGAAGAAAAACTGAATCCATTGATAAAAATTGTGAATTAAACATGTCCCTTTTTATATATTCTTACAATTATTACTTTCTTGTTCGATCTTATTTTTCTGAATGGAAAATATTCAAATTTGAATATCAGTCGAAACTTCGTATTTGATGCACACATTAGGAATTACAAAAGTTGTAGTATTTCTTAACTTTTGAGGTACTTGAAATTGGCATACTTTAAATATAAAAACACTTTTGTTTATGTGATGCAATTTTATATGCATAGAATCAATAGTAGCATATAGCCTTGCACCGAATTTGATTTATTTCCAGAAGCACAAGATGTACTCGGATCCTATCAAAATTAAGAAAACAATCAAACAATGCATGTTTCATACATGGTAGAAAATCCCCCGAAAGCAATCCATTTTTTATTTAGTACATTAAGAGCGGAATCTCCACCTTATTCAAATTTGAAAGTTTATAAGTTGACACGGAATGGTATCTTTTTCGGGAGATTTTTTTAACTCGGTGTTCTATCAGAAAAGAAGTTATGTATTTAAGCAGTAAAGTTAAATACAACGGTTTTAGTTGCACACAGTAATAGCGTAGCAATTTGCAACCGCACAACAATTAAAAGTGTGACATACCGAAACTGATTAAGCAATGAAAAGCTTCTCCTTTTTTGGCTGATACGCTTTTAAAAGAGAAAAGAAATTTACAAAGAGAATAAGAAAAATATCAATTTTAGACCCCTCTTTCTAGAAAAAATGTGCGTACATTTGTATGATCGTATAAAAGGTGTGGGTGTAGATAATCGTAATTCGAAGTAAATATGAGGGCATTTGGTAGGAATATCTAACTATTGAATCACATCATGTTCTACTCCTTTGTCACCGACTGTATCTGAAAGATGCAATGTCCACATTTTCACAATATGTTCCTCTGCCGGAGTGTAGTGCAGATAAAGTTTCTCGTCCAAAATGGTGAAGGCTCGTACATATCAGAAAATAAACACAAAAATCAAATTATGCACGTGTTCAATATATGTTAGTCAGAAATGTTGGTGACTTTAGTGATTTATGTGTGTTATATGTGATATTATGTCTCATGTACATGTGGCTAAAATCAGAATTATTTCATATGTATAAATCATGAAATACTTGATACAAGTTGGATAATGTTTACTTGTTTAGTGGCTGAAACTACCACATGTACTTCATGCAAGAAACTGCTTGTAGCAGTTTGACAATTTATTGCTACTAAGGGGTACTGCTGTTTGGCAGTTTGATAACCAACTAGTATATGAATTCATCATGGCTAGAACAACATGTAGAGATGTACTTGACGCTTTTTCCAAAATATATTCAATCTCATTCAATATATTGAAAATTTGCAAGTCATCAACTCCAATTAGAGTCTTGATTAGAGTTGGCGGGGTTTATTTTATTGCACTTCAGATTTCGTGGATACCCTAAGGCTTGATAAGAGGTGCAATACTGATTTCAAAAAAACGACATCGTAGGTGCCCTTGATCTTTCTCAGAAAGGTCATCTCTGCCATCTTTTTGTAGTACTTCAGAAGTAGACCGGCAGCAACAGTCCCTATGAGGTACAAATTCAGCAGTAGTCTCTGACAAGGAAGAGTGCCGCTCAGACTACATCAGCGTTGAAGCCTGTCATACCCCAACAAGAAATAGTGAGCCAATCATGTAATTAGCTTGTGAATAACGTGTCGATCATGGAATGCATAATTATTATATAATTTTGTTGAAAAATAAAATTACACATGCCAGTCCTAACTTAATTATAATTAGAATAAATTGCACTTAACCACCTTTATAATAGGATCTTTTTCACTTCACCACCTTTATAAATATTCTTTTCACTTAACCACCTATATAAATTTTAAGTTTTCACTTAACTACCTAACAAAACTTATTAATTTTTTTTAAAAAAAAATTAAAAATGGAAAAAAATATATATATATACATGATATATATAACATTGTTTGCTTAAATTGCTTTGGTTCA
>JAWWMW010089247.1:0-11954 GCA_035048345.1 Echeveria elegans
TTACACAGACCTCACGGGCTCAGACCACAAGCATATGTTCCTCGCATTTCCGTCGGGACGACGGGACAGCCACTAGTCTAAACATATAAAAGATTAGGAAACGGACATAAAATCAAAACTAAATTTACAATTTTACCCTTTTCTTCATCATCAATCACAAATATGTCATTAAAATTAAAGATAACGGGCCCGGTCCGGCCCATTAAATAAAAATTGAAAATAAAAAAATAAAAAAATATTAAAAGTTAACATTAAAAATAAAAATCAAGCGGAAAACATTTAGCATTTTTAGGTGATTCAAATGAAAATATGAAAAAAATTCCTGCCGGGACGAAGAGAGCGCAACTAGTATGCTATAATAGAACATGGATGTAGAACATTGATGTAGTAGATATTATAATCTTTTACGAAAAATTACCAAATGTAACTCTAAATATGAGATATGAAACGCCCTTGATACTTGAAGAATATGATTGTATATTTGTGTTTTACCATGCTAAGTGATGAGTTTCAATCTTGAATTAAAATGAATTATTGACCTCTCGTCTCGTCTCTAGTTTTTTTTATTACAATTTCTCAAAAATGAGAACCAAATTAAACATAAATGTATACAACACGAGGACGAAGTTCGGAATCAGGATTAATGTATGATAATGACAAATTGAAAAGTGACCATCAATCACCATCGCTTTCAATAACAATACAGAATAATATGTAACAATAAACACAAATAAAAAAACTAAACAATATAACAATGAATTGCTAGATGATTGAAATAAAAATCTCTCACTCACCACCGGAACTAGCCGCATATGAGGAGATAAATCGAAGTCTCTCATCCTCCATAAGATTTCGCCACAAAAGATGAAAGAAATGAAAGACTTCTCACTTTCCACAGTATTGCGCCGCAGAAGAGAAGAAAAATTATAACTGAGTTCCACGCTAGGGATAACATGGAACAAAAATCAGTTATTCCAAATTTATAAAATTCAGTCTCATCTCTAGTTAATCCATGTTGTAATCTGTAATTTTTACAATCGTTTCTTTCATACGAGAAGAATGAAGATTTTATTTTTACATATGTCAAAAGAACAAAAAAACAATGACATCAAAAAAACAAAGAAAAGACAAAATTATATATAAACAAGGGTGCAAAATATATTTACTTACAAGTTTTGGGGGCTGGTGTGGGATTTTTATTTATACGATGGGGGAGGAATGAAATATGGATTGTGAGCTGCTTTTTAAATACTGCAGGCATCTGAAGTGCCACGTGTGCGTATGTGAATGGAAGCAGTTCAAAGTTTCACCACTTGCAGTTCGCCAGCTGTTTAAATTAAAGAGTAGGTTGCCAAAAACTAACTCCCACAACCTGCTTGTTTATCATCATCATGCCAACTGTCATGCATGTAGTTTTGCCTTTACTTTAAAGTGTGTATGATTATATTTTAAAATTATGATATTTTATCTGAGTATCTGACCAATTGAAACTGCTACATACATTACGAATAATGACGAGACAGAATCCAAATTCCCAATTTAAGCAAGACGCGGACAAGACAAGCTACATCACAATCTATTACTCCATTCGTCCCCATTTAATTTTTCTATTTGGATTGATAATACGATAATTAAAGAATAATGAGAACGTGATAGTAAAAATAAGGTAAAAATAAGTAAGATAAAGATAAAGTATAAAAGAGAGTGTATTGTGAGAGTGAATTAATTGTCATAAAAGAAAATATGAAGAATTTTAGGAGACATCCAAATAGGAAATTAGAAAGAACAAAAGAGTATAGAGAGAGTATATAATAATAGAATAGGCATGGATGGATGCACGATTGAAGGTTCAAATATAAATTGTCCGTTTTATCCTTCCCTTCTTATTTAATTTACTAGTCATGACAAACATGCTGCAAAACAAGCTCAGACCCAAAACGCTCTTTATTCCACATTGCTTACACTACTTCACGAACTTGAAAAATCTACTTTAAATAAACAATGTCTAGTGTCCACACATCCAGCCTGTCAATCATAACCAACTATTATTTCACCTTTTACTAAAGAATATCGTGCAGGCGTTGCTTAAAGAGGCATACATCACTTTTTAAATATTTGGCCATCGGTCAAATCCAAAATTTTGCCCAAGTCTTTAAGTTTTTTAGTTAAATTTACATGAGCCACACGGACCCTACTCATTAAAAATTAAAATTCTAAAATTAAAAAGTGAAGCTGGAAACGTTGGAAAGTTTGAGAGGAATCGAATGGAGACACGAGAAAAAAATTGAATTTTTGAGTGATTTCGAAAGCAAGAGAGAATGACCTTTTTAAAAAATTATCTCACGTTCCAACAAACGTTTGTTCCCCAGCATTCTCATCGAAACGACGAATGAACTGCTAGTCACCTATAAATAAAAAAAGCAACTTGTTCCCATGTCAACTTTCATTTAAATTCTAGGAGTGCATGTCTAGTTTAGTTTAGTAATGATAATTAAAATCAAAGTCACCAAGTCCCAAGTTCATCATTAGCTAGCAGTTGTGGCTTCTACTGGGCCACTGCTACCTTCCAGTTCACTTCCCTGAGGAATACGGTTTTGATCATACAGCTCCAGCATTTGATTGCTAATTTCTGCAAGATGAAACAACACATGGCTTCAATTGAAAATGTAGTAGACAAATGCATAGTCCCAACAATCAGCAGCATCCATTCCAATTTACTTGCTTCAAAATTCCATTCATATCAAGCCAATGCATTTTGTGCAACCTTGAACTTTCTGAAGCCTTCGACAAGATGCTTGTAAGGATGGTGAACACTCATATCGAATGCAAGGGTAGAAAGAGCAACCCTTCCCCCAAGCAAAATGACTTCTTTCTGTTCCTACACAGAATGAATACCATATCCAAAGAGTTAAGGCATTACTGGGAAAACAAATGAAAGCTTCATATTCCTTACAATAAAACAAAAATACCTTCTGTTTAATCCTCCGGGCGGCGTCAGGATCATTTTATTTTTTGTGGATTAAGCAGTACGAAACTTGAACAACATCCCTTGAGTGATCTCTAGAAACATGCAAACAGTAGCTATGGTCTGCAAATCAGGAAAAAAAACCTACAAAAAACCGTGTTAAGAATCAGTTTCATGGATGTGCATAATGGCATAAATCAGATGCTACACACTAAAACTAGCTGAAACGGCATATTAATATATACATCAAAATACTGGTGATTTCCGTTCCACTAGGAAAGTTACATTTTGAGATCATCAAGAGAATGAGAGTTTAAAGAAAAAGTATATAAGCCAGCTATTTTATTCAATCTCCTTCCTGGACAGATACCAACGTTCTGCATTTCCTCCCACTGACATACGCTTCGGAAAATTGATGTTGCCATTGTAATCAGTTACACCATGATGCATTGAACACTCACCAGACACATATTCTGCCATAAGGTGAGATGCTATAACTAAACGAAGTAACAAAGATATTGTGTTACATTCCAAGTTCTAGAAACATGAAACCACTACTCTGATTATGCCAACTGAACTACCCAACTCCACGTCTTCATTACAAAAAGCAAAAAAAAAACATGAACATGTAAAAGAGAAAAAATGGCAAGACAGAAGACACATGCCACATTGGGTTACTAATTAATTGGAGGCGGATCGGAGAGGACGGACAGAGAAGAGATACTCGGTCGGAGAGAATAAGAAATTGGAGAACGTTAGAAAAAAGGAATTAATGTTGTGTTGTATTTCTCCCCACAGTTATGTGAGGGAGTATTGTATTTCTCCCCACAGTTATGTGAGGGAGTGTTGTATTTCTCCCCACAGTTATGTGAGGGAGTGTTTATTGTTGTTTGTCATTTCTTCCCACTCAGTGAGGAAGTTTTTCTTTATGTTTTCTGGTTAGTATTGGATATTTGATCTTTGGAGGTCTTTAGGGTTATGTTAGCCTTGCATTTGTTTGCTTGATGCTTTGTCGGGTATTGATGTCCATTGCGACCTGTGCTTTAGTTGATTTATAAGTGCTAGATGTTTTTGTCTTGTACAACTCTTTGTACCTTTGTAACCCTTTTATCGGAAAAAAAAAAAGAAAAAAGGAAATTAAATTTGTTTTTTTAATGAAAATAACTTAGATTAATATTAAAATTTAGGGAATAATTTTTTATTGAAGCTTTTTATATTTGTTAAAGGCTTATAAAAAACCGGAAATAATTTAATTTAATTTTGTATAGTAAAAAAAATACAATTAAAAATAGGAAACGAAAAGCCGAAGCAACCACGAATCCGATCAAAATCAAAAATGTCAATTTCTCTACTGTACTCTTCTTCCTGTTTCGATTGCGATGAGGCTTGTGAGATTGACCGGAGGAATCGCATCAGGGAAGAGCAGTGTTTCCAATCTATTCAAAGCTAACCACATCGTCGTCGTTGATGCTGATCTCATCGCTCGGGTACAATTATATTTACAGGATTTGCTGAAGAAAGGAACTGCCGGATGGAAGAAGGTTGAGGTTGGTACTGGCATATTGAAACCTGATGGACAAGTCGACAGGCTCAAACTCGGCCAGATAGTTTTCTATGATCCTTCCAAGCGCCACCTCCTTAATCGGTGACATTTTTTATTTTATTTGCAGATTTGTGTTCAATCCGAGTATGTGTAATTTTTTATATATCAATTCATTTTGAGAATTATGAACTACCTTTGACTTTGTTTATGATCTGTATGATATCTGCCTGCAGACTACTGGCTCCTCCTTTATGGATGGGGATATTTTTGGAAATACTGAAACTGTGGATAATGTAAGATGATTGTTCTTGATATTCCGTTGTTGTTTGAGGCTAAGTTGGACAGATGGGCGAAGCCCATTATTGTTGTATGGATCGATCCCACTACACAACTTAATAGGCTCATGGCTAGAGATCATTCCTCGGAAGAGGATGCCAGAAATCGGATAAATGCTCAATTTTCGTTGGATTTGAAGTGGGACAAAGCTGATATAGTTATAAACAATACTGGGTCATTGGATGATTTGAATGAAGAATTTCGAAAGGTCCTAGTTGAGGTCAACAAGCCCTTGACATGGAGTGAGTTCGGACGTTGGCATTTTTTTCTGTTCTCACGTCTGTTGTGGGTGGCTTTCTTATAAGCAGACAGTTTCTCACTAGTAGCGAGTAGGACGACTGGAGAATGTAAGTGAAGATGGCCTTGTTTGAGTGGAAATCTTTCAGAATTCAAAAATAAAAAAGGGTTTTCCCAAGGTCAAATTGCCAGATGAGTTTCCTTTTGAAAATATTCGTTTCAGAGGGTGGAAGTTTGAAAGACGGATCAGCATAGAGATCTACATCTAGAAAGTCGTAAAGGAAATCTAAATGTAATGGACTATATATTTCATATTTGTGCTTGATTGATGCAAAATTTGAAAGTGACAAGTGCGCTCGGTGCTTTGAAGATATACAACTGTTTGTAGATGTTTACGTTTTCCTTTTGGTTCAGAAAGAGCAACTTAGTTGGGGTGCTAATGCTGTTGCTACCCCGATCAAAATGCTAGCTATTGTTAGCATGAATAGAACTAGTAGCGGAAATGATATATGGTGTCCATGTCAAAGTTCGTGAATCATGAATGACTTCAGGACTATGAAACTCGAACCAGAGCTGTTGCTGAAAAATGAATAAAAATCCGGTTATTGATATCATGTCTGTTTTTTTAAATTTATTTCTTACTATCACTGATGGACCGGATAAACCCCGGACTTTAAGGCGTCGATGTACTCATGAGGGCTTGAATAGTAGAAACAAAAGCATGTTCTTCCTCTTGCAGATATTTGCAGTTGTGCAAGACCTGCTAAGCCTTGATCAACTCATTCGTAATTCTTCGATCTAAGACACGGCACAACTCTCTGCATCTACAAACTATCCACAACGCTCAAAGCAATGTCCATATCGTAATGTCATTTCCCATTCTGTATACTGAGAATGTTTCTGTTGAGTCGCATTTGAATTTTTACATACGGACTGGACCAGGTGAAAAACAAGCGAAAGCGAGTATTTACCAAATGAAATTGAACCGGTTTTTCAGCGAACCGAGATGGTTGAACCAAATCAGGGGCGACAGGGCAGGGGCATTAAGTTTCTGAAGCCATCGGGCAAAGACGATCCAACAGCAGCATCCCCCAATTCCCAAAGTATTGAAAGTTTCTTCACCGGCGACGACGCTACTGGTAAGGCCTCCATCTTGATTTATATCTCCTGATAATCGTATAGCCACCACCTGACCATGTCTTTTTTTTTCTCTTTTTTTTTAATGTCTTGTATAGGTTTTTAGGGTTTGAGAATCATCTGTCAATTATTTACTAAGTAAAAGTATTTACACCAATTTAAATACTTGTTTTGTGCTTTAATGGTTATCAAGAAGGCACTAGAGTAGTATTTGTATTGTTTCGGAAAATGAACATTCATAGGCTTGTTGAGGAGTCAGTGAGTATGGAGTATTTCCTTTCGGTTTGTGGTTGTATGATATGGTAAACACTTTCTAGAACTGGATTATGTTAGGCATTGTTTGTTTCATGGAAAATTTGGTGGATGGAAAGCAAATTTGAGTGAATGTGAGTTTAACCATATGTAAACTTTTCCACCATATGTTTCTAGTGAAATTCACTTTCTGTTCCATTCCCTTTCTCTCAAATTTTCCGTGATCCAGTTCCAGATAGAGCGTTACGTTTGGTTGATTGTATTGATGGAGTACTTCTTTTGGGTGTGCAGCTGTATGCTATTCTAAACACACTTGGATTGAATTTCCTTCTCATTTTCCGGAACTGGATTCTTTCCTTAGTTTTGGATCATGGAAAATTTGAGTAAAAGAAAATGAAATGTACAGTTCAAGGGAACATGGAAATTTTGCAAAAGTTTATAGGCTCTTTCGTTAAGTTTTTATTTTCGCTAAAACAACCATAGACAAATACTCATTTGCTCTCGAATTTATTTTCCACTTACCAGACAGGCTTAGAATTTGGTGACTTTTTTTGGCTATCTCGCTCTAATAGGGAACTATATTCCATTATAACGTCAATGTCGTGAAAGTAGTAGTACATCGAAATTTGTTTCGAAGGTTTTGCTCTACATTTAGTTTTTAAGTTGAATCCTTGAGAAGCAGTCATCCAGTTAAAAACTAAATATCACAGCAGACGTATAATTAAAACTCTATTTTCCTACGCATTCTTCACTTTTTATTAACAAATGCCTATAATTGTCCTATTTCAACAGTAATTCCCAACGGGAATTGTTTTGCTGATAAACTATATTTCTGATAGGTTTAAGGAAAGCTAAAGTTACAGGAATCATCTAATATCTTTGCAAGTATGGGATTTAGCAGTTTTGCACCCAAGACTAAAAATGCTATTGTGGCTGGAGGTCTGACATCATTTGTTTTTGGTGTCTATTTTTACACCATGAGAGCAGTTGGAGGGACTGATGAACTTCAGGTCGCTATTGATAAGTTTGAGGAGCAGAAAAGCAATAAACAAGTTGAAGCGGTTCTGTCATCAAAGCCATGATATTGTGGATTCTGAGATGCTCGACATAATAAATGACCAAACAGCATCATAATAAGCAGTTGGATTGACACCGCTGTGCTTCTTTTCATGGTTGTCGTTTTTAAATACTCTTTCGTTTTAAAAGACTAGCTTTGGCTCGACATGTAAAATTTGACTCTAATTTTGTATTTCTTACTTATATGAATGTCAAGCATAATGTTACGGTCGCTAAACCTTGACCTACTCGTCATCTGAAAGTTACTCGAACGAAAAATATAAGTGCACCCGTTGTGACAATCGCATGTCTGTTGACTGTTAGGTCATTCAAGACAAAGTTTGCCTGCCTTCGACTTTTCTCGTAACGCGTTTGAGAATAAGGGTCATATGCACACAATCAAATGTTCGAAAATGCAAATTAGAAATCTCTGTCAGATCATCCAATTATAAGTCATCCTTATACAATTGCCAATATAGGCAAAATTTGATGGAAGATGTAGAGCATGATAGCCATCATAAATGATATCGTAAGAGTACAAGTTAACTCAATTTCTTCTACGTACTTGGATGAAAATACCATCATCTGTCATGAATCATATTTATCAGATAAAAATAATATGTTAACTACACAAAAGAGTCTGTATTTCAGGGCCGATATCACAAAAGATCTGTTTATAATTATATATTTCTCTAAATTTTATAAACATTTTAATTTTAAAATTTTGAATCCTAAAAATTTATAATTTAGAATTGTGGAAGAAAGAAGAGTGTTAGGATGTAAAGTTTGGTTTATCCGTAAATGATAACGTGTGATGTTTTGCTATAAGAATAATTGTGTTCAGTATAGATTCACATCTTTTGGCCAAATCAATAATGCATTACCTCGATAAGCGACGATTCGAACCGAGAGCGGCGATTCGGGCGATTCGGGCGATTCTCGTCTCATCGCTCGTTCACCCTTCCTCTTCCTCTCTGTCGGCGTCCATCCCATCAATCAGCCCTCTATTTTTAATGCGTTCCTGCATCCTTCGTTGAAATTAGTCTAGGGTTGCGATGATTTTTTGGATTGAATTTCAATCGGGCAGATATGATTGACCTTATGGATGGAAAATGGTAGACGTCATCTGATAGGATCTGTCGGTCAACATCAGATCCTGTCCAACAATCATCTGCTTCGTCATCGTCGCCGTCTACTCATCTTCGGCAACCACTGCAGATTCGATTTGTGATGGCGGGTCTGGTTCGATTTCGCTTGTTCAGTATACTATAGATGTGAATGGAAACATTTTGGCTGGATTGGAGGCTTTCTCTCCGATCTTGAAACGTCGCAGTATCTTGCTCAAGTCGGTGAAGTAATTCGATGTGGGCAGTTCTCTATCTATGTAATTGGTGATGTAAATTATTGTTTCTTGTTTGTTGTACTTCTCCCCACAGTTAATGTGATGGTGTCTTTAAGTTCTTCCCACTTAGTGAAAAAGAGTTTTTCTTTTCTTTCAGTCTTTATTACTTGGTATCCTTTCCATAGTGGAGGCACATTCTTATGATTAGTAGTCACTATCGCTTGAGCGTTTTTATTATTCGTGAAGGTGTCTTTTTGTCAGTGCTTATATTATCTAATATGTACTTGAATCAAATATTCTTAATAAGGAGGAGTTTGTACTATTGCACCACTTACCAATCAATGAATAATTCTTATCAAAAAATAATAATGCAGCACCTCAATCCAGAAAATGATTGAAATTCATGCCTCCATTTTATACTTTTCCCTTCTCGCTTTTCATAAAACTGGTTGGTAAGTAAAATACAATTTTAATACTTAAATCACTAGGAGAAAATACTGAGTTAAATTGAAAAGATCACTTTTGGCGTTGTAAATTTATGATACGATCTTTTCTGTGACGTCAGTTGCGGATGTCACCAAATTCATCTAATCCGTCCACGTGTAAAAATGAATGATGCTCAATACTGGTAGAACTTAATGATGGGCCCAGCCGAGTATAAATTATTTGGAAATTGTGTGGACCACATGACGACTAATTCTGGCCTCTATTTGCGGGCCCTTTGATTTTAGTGTGATCGTTTGTTTTATTAAGATTTTTCATAAAAGAAGTCAAAGTATACTACTCCATCTGTCTCATATATTTTTTTTATATTTTAAAATTTTCTTCTCATTAATTTAAATGAAAAACTTTTTCTCACATTTATTCTTTCTCTCCAATTTATTCACTTTCCATTTATTCACTTTTCTACTTTTATCTCACATGACTTAATTTTTTTTTAAAATTATACCAACTACCATATGGAAAAAAATTGGAACGCAGGGAGTATATAATATGGAATTATTGTTCGGAATCAGGATCAATGAATATTTAAGAATAACAGAAAGGCGACTATCGATCTAGAATCACTTTCCAAGATCAATACACGACTAAAAATAAATAAATATATAGAAATAAATAAATATACGAGCAATCTAACAGTGATGCGGTACATACTCAAAATAAACGACCTCTCACTCTCCACAGAGTGTCTTTGCAGACGAGGAGAGAAATATAAATGGGTTCCAAATTAGAAGAGTAACTTGAAACAGTAACCATTCATTCCAAATGCTCCCAACTCAATCACCACCGGCCGATTCACGTACTGCAACCGGCCCCTTTCGTCTGTCCCCCTGTCTACGACCTTACGTCCCCTCTGACTGCTTCATCTGTTTGTCATTCTAACTTCTTCCAGATATGGTCACCACCGTCAAAATTTGACAAATTAGGGATAAGCGGCCACCATGGATTCCTTAATATGTACGTGCCTTCAGTTGCAGACGAGGACAACGAATCCATCAACTAGATCCAATCTTTTCACAATTGGTCAATTGTTGAATCGACGTAAAGCAAAATTCCCGCGACGACAAGGATGGGAGCGGTTACGCGAAAAGGAGCATTCGAGGCATCCCCAACTCATTCGGGATTATAAAGTGCGCTGAATGATGGAACGGCAGCTACCGGAGAGGAGGGGGAAGGGTGAAACGGTACTTTCGTCGAGAAAAAAAGGATCATTTATTTAATTTTTTAATTTTTTGTATTTAAATGTAAATCGTTCAAACTCATAGTAATACTTTCCAATTTCTTTTTCACACGTACGTAAGAGATTAAATTTATATAAGACCATAACATACAATTTCATCGTTAATTTGTAGAACATATGTATTTAAGCTAATGAGTTGATGACTCATTGGACTCAATCATGAATTTCTATATTAATAGTTTGAATCTTGACTTCACCATAATTTTTATATTTTGTGAGGATTTTATTTGTTCAATGAAGATTTTATATTCTTTCATTCGTGAGGATTGTTTGTTATTGCTTTGTCATCCAGTGATATTGCTTTGTCCGATCATAATACAAAGAGTTGCAAAAGTGCATGTTGAAGTTTGTGAAAGAGTTGGTATGCATGAGGTTATGATTGGGCATAATTTGTGTAGTGATGGGTTTGATAGTCATGCAACTTGTGCTTCATTTGGATTAAAATGTACTTGAGATATATATAATCATGTCCTTGAATTGATCCCATGTAACACACAATCAAAATTCACAATTCACAACTGAGAACCAGATTCCTAAACAAAAAAAAACCCTAATCAGTAATCACAAAACGAAATTGGTACAAAATTAAAAAGAAAGCTCACCACACAAGACTCCAGTCCCTCGTCCGTCGTCGGTCGCCCGTCGTCGTCGGTGTCGATTCGTCTCGTCCCGCCCGTCACCACTCGATGCTCGATTCGTCCGTCGTCGATGCTCGATTGCTCGTCCACGTTTACCTCTCGTCGCGTTTTTTTTAACAAAATGAATTGAAACGACGTCGTTGCGTTTAATGGAACGACGTCGTTCTATTATGAAATGACGTCATTTCAATTCGTTTTGTTAAAAAAAATAGTTTCGGCAAATTAGGGTTTCGGACATTTGGTGGCGACGGACGGACGGGAGTCGGGACGCAGAGCGTGAGGGCAAATCGACGGCGACTTGGGCGCGGGAGGGGGCGAATCGACGGCGACAGCTCGGTATATAGGGGTCTTCTCCGGCGACGGTGGGGGCGGCCGCCTCCACCCGACCCCACCTAGATCCGCCACTTATTAAAGTTATTACACGAGATCTAAGCCCGGAACCATGATCAATGATGAGTAACAAGTGGTGATCCCGTCGTCCCGACAAGAATTATTTCTCTATTAAATTTAAATTTTTTAATTTTATTTTTAATTTTTAAAATTTTTAATTGCGACGGATATGCATCGTCCCGAATGTGCAATCAAAACGGTCAAACATGGGCGTGACTCGATCAACAAAATTTTGGACCGTGTGGTTTAATTTTTAAATTCTAATGGGTCAGGCCGGACCCGGCCGTGTGTTGTGTGTAAATTTTTAATTTTTAATT
>JAWWMW010089276.1:0-11952 GCA_035048345.1 Echeveria elegans
TAAAAAGGTTATAAAATGCAGATTTTAGAAATACGCTATAATAATACCAAAATTACCCATGGATGAATAATACAAAACTTTCTTGTTAACAATACATAACGTATCATGAATCCGCATATAAGCGCTTAGCGGTTGTTCTATAAGTCATACAGTATTTTTGAAGTCACGTTGCCTTACATTACTTAAGAACTAATAACCTTAATGTTGTAACCAAGATACCTTCACTTAATTTATAGTGTTTTAAATTTAAAATTTTAAAATTCTGAATTTATTTAGTTCATAACTTTTAGAATTTAGAATTCCTAAGATTTATATTTTTCTTTTAAACATTTTTAATTATTAGAATAAAATAAACTAATTATTTAAAAAAGTGGCATATAATTTTTTGTCCAAAGTGCAATGTTGTGCATCCCTATCTTAGTGTTATTGACATTGGAAGGTGGACTATGCTCTTTTGACATGAACTGAAATTAAATTTTAAATTAAATTGAATTGACTTGAATTGAACTAAATTGAATTAAAAGTTGAAAATTTAAAATAATCTATCAATTTCATTTAGGTATTATTATTAGCATTCAAAAATAATTTTAACTAAATAAATAATTGTATTTGAATTATATTCATTTGAAATATTTTTTTAAATCATATATTAGTACTGATTAATGGATATATTGATCCAATTATTTTTTACATACGTCGGCATTTACACATGGTCATCCATCTACCGTAATTTATTTATTATCGAGATTCATCCTTGCGAAGCACCATCAAAAGATTAATTGGTGCTTTGAAAAAGAGGTGGGAGGTTCTTAAAAGCATGCATCAATCAGAAGATGTACATCAAATCGATATCATACGTGCCACATTTACGCTCAACAATTTTAAGATGCATCAACTACAAATTTATATCATAACACATGAACTGGTACATGAGTTTGAAGATTTAGATGTTTTGATGACCATCGATAAGCACAAATGAATCTGTTGCGAGATACGATAACATTACAAATCGAGAAAACAATTTCGATAATGAAGATGTTGTGGACATGGACACTAATGAATAATTCATGTAATATTAAGTTTTGATTATATTTATCAAATTCATAAATATTTATGTTATATTCTTATATTTATTAGTTACTTATTTGTAGCTTTATAAAATGTTACTTATTCTAGAATAATTAATATTATTTACCATCAAATTGGAAAAATATATATTATTAAGTTGAAATTAATTACTGAATTGAATTGAACTGAAATTAAACCAAAAGAACGGAGTCTATGTCAAAAAGTCTGTTCCTATGAATGTGACAAGCTTGAATCGGTTGGACAAAAAGGTTCGGAAAGAAATCATTGACCGCTTTAGCGTCATTGCGTGAGTAGTAAGTTGTGCAAACATGTTGATTGATTTGATACATTTCGGTACTGTCTAACTTGTAATTTGTACAGCGTGAGTGAACTGTGCTTTGTAATATTTATTTTTGATAGTGTGTTACATTTGGTACAATTTGAAGAATCACAATGTTCACGTTAAATCGGGACAAATAACATAATTTTTACACATTAAAAAATATGGGAAGAGATTATGTCATGCATGGGTGGGAGTTTAAACCATAGACTTTGATATTCTAAAGCAAGAGTTCTACCACTTAAGCATAACCATGTTGGCGTGCTTTATATTAATTGATTCTTACATTTTGTAACCATTTTTTGTGGTTAACGGAGAAGACAAATGGCCCAAAGAATTCATCTTGGAGGCAGTGAAGAATCGATTCAGAGAATGGAAATGGAAATGAAAATGAAAATGCAAATGTCCCAATTACATAAAAAATATGGACTTTCCTAAACCCTAAACCCTAAACATCACATCTCTAAACACTAACACTTTCCTTGCTACTGGATCATAGCACTTGTATTCCTTTTGAGTTGATGAGTAGCTAATAAACATTGCCTTTGTACTCTTAACTTTTAGTTAGTTTACTTGTTCCCCTGGGATTAGCAAAAAAGAGAGACCCAAATACTCTTTAAGTGATTAATGACTGGTTTGGTTTTGTTGAGTACCTCATAGGGAGATATATCATCAAGAATTCCTTTTGGAATTCTATTGATGATGTAGGAAGTTGTCATCACATCATCTTCCAAAACCTCTTTGGCACATTGGTATGGAACATTATGGACCTTGCCACCTCCGTTATGTTCCTATTCTTCCTCTCCGTCGCTCTATTTTATTGAGGGGTATAATGGCATCTTGTTTGATGTATAATTTCATGCTTATTTATGTGTTGCTTGAAAGCATTGCTAGTATATTCCCTGCCATTATCTGGTCTCAAAACTTTGACATTGGCATTGAACTGGTAAGTAATATAGTTATGAAAATTCATAAGGACCTTTATAACTCTATCTTTAGATTGGATTAATGTTACTTAAATATACTTAGATTTCTCATCAATGAATGTGACAAAGTATTTATATTTTTCTCTAGGCATACAAGGTGCAGTTCATATATCAATATGAACAATATCAAAACAATTCTCATAAGTAGTCATTGATCTTTTGAATACTAATTTGCCATGTTTACCCACAATAGAAGCCTCACATTCATCATTATTAAAAGAAACACTAGGCAATAGCAATTTTAGAGCTCTAGTATGGGGGTGTCCAAATCTACCATGCCACATTTTATCAATGGCCAAAAGGGAGCTAAAAGAACAATTCGAATTAGATAGGGCCTTTGATTACTCCTTTTCCATGTATATGAAGCTGCCAATAGGAGAAAGTATTAAAGAAAAAAGGGTGCGAAAGAGGTTCGATTTATAGGCGAAGGTTTAAGGGCCGTAAAAAAGGTCCGTGGGTGTTTCCCAATCCGGAAGTGCTTGCGAAGGGCGCTTATTTAAGGGGAAGCCGAGTTCAGGCAGCTCTCACGTCATACTCACATAATTTAAAGTGCCTTCTTTCCCTCCATAATTTAATGCTTTGATATAAAAATTATCATATCAAATTGGAAGTGTCATGCTATTATTACTCAAGATTCTTAATTTCATAAGGCGAATGCTTTGACTTCTTCTTTTTTTTTTTTTTATCTCAAATAAAAAATTCATTGGCGCCAAGCGTGAGGGAATGCTCGACTATGACAAAAGATCCCATTGAAGCGGCTTTGAAAAAAAATATCACGAACAGTCCTTGAAAAGTCTTTAATAAATCGCCTATAGAATCCTACATGCCCAAAAAAGATTTAATATCACGAACAGTCTTAGGGTAAGGTAAACTCAAAATCAGATTAATCTTTGCTTTATCTACCGCCGAGACAATGTCTTAATATCACACCATGTGAAACCATGAAGTGACAATTTTCGTAATTTAAAACTAAGTTCTTAGATATGCAATGCTATAAACTTTACTCAATTTATCTAAGCATATATCACCATGCACTGTAAAGTCATCCATGAATACCTCAATACAACGACCAATCATATCTGAAAATATACTCATTCTGAGTCGCTATAATGGGCCCAGTGCGTTACACAGTCCCAAGGACATGCGCCTGAACACAAATGTGCCAAACGGACATGTGAACGTTGTTTTATCTCGATCCTCTGCTGTAACTGAAATTGATTATATCAAGAGAATCCATAGAGAAAATAGAAGTGAGGCTTACCTGCAAGTCGATCAAGCATTTTATCGATTAAGGGGAAGGAAAAGTGATCCTTGCGCGTGACAGCATTCAGCTTACGATAGTTTATGCACAATCCGCCAACCGATTTGCACACGCTTAGGCTCCAGCTCGCCTTTAGCGTTTTCTTCAACGGTTATGCCTCTCTTTTTAGGAACTACATGTACCAGACTCACCTATTTGCTGTCCGATATCGGGTACTACTCCCGCGTCTAATAGTTTGAGTACTTTCTTTAGTACTACTTTCATCATGATCGGATTCAGTCTCCTCCACGCTTCTCGGAATGGTTTGGCTCCATCATCTAGCAATATACAATGCATGCACACATCTGAACTGATCCCTGTCAGATCTGCGATGGTCCAGCCGATTGCGCGGTTGTGCTTGCGCAACAGTTCCATCAATTGCGCTTCCTGGTTTTCACAGGTCTTTCTCAATGATTACAGGTAGCGTGTCATTTTCTCCCAAGAACACATACTTCAAGTGTTCGTGCAAGGGTTTAAATTCTATATTTGGTGCCTACTCAATAGAAGGTAAAAGCATATCAGCACGACAAAGTATACGCATTCCAGAGTCATACCTTGGTTCTGCCGTGCGTAATTATCCCAATGTAGCCACCAATTTGCTGCCTCGTAGAAGACCGCATTGCGTAGTACTTGCGCAAGGACATTAGTCGCGCAGAGTGGTTGCGCCTTGTTGACTAAATCGTCCATTGCGTCTATTGCGTGCACTGTCGCCTCATCTGACGGGTGTTTCATGGCCTTGAATATGTTGAAGTGTATCACAATGCCATCGACTTCCATTGACAGCGTTCCACTATAGACATCTATCTTTGTGCGCGCGGTGCGCATGAAAGGTCTTACTGAGAGGATCAGTGCGGTCTCTCTCAAGTGGTCATTCTCCATCTCTACAACATAGAAATCCACGGGAAACACCAGTTCTCCAACTCTTACCAATACATCTTCGATCATTTCCTTTGGCTGTTTACACGACCGGTCCGCTAGTTGTATGGGCAATCATGCAGGTCGTAGTGGTTCAAAGTGCAAAGACAAGTACAAAGAGTATGAAAGAATGTTTATAGGAGCAGCAAGGTAAAGCATATAGTTTGCTACAGTAATATTTCTGATGGTGCATGGAATAGTAAACATACCTCTGTCACAACACTTTGCCAGTACCCTCTTTTGGAGTACAGCCGAGATGTTCTCGTTGAGTGCCACGCACTCACGTACTTTAGTTCATCTCTTACTCGTGCACGAAGCCTTTAGAAACTTCACATACCTTGGCACTTGCTTAATGGCCTCGATTAATGGGATATTAATTTTGAGCTTATCGAATAAATATCATAGTTTTGTATCCATGTTGGTTTTCCTTGGTCTAGATACCTGCATATGGAAAGGTAAAGGAGGTTTAGGTCGTACTACCTCAGGGTTGGGAACAGTTTTTTCCTCTTGCGGCTCATTATCTGGCTACGCTCGATGTGCGTCTGCTCGTGCTACTGGTCGCGCATCCGTCCGCTCCTCCGACTGCGCCGTCTGCTGTTGCACTTGCACTGGTTGTTCGATTTATTCCTCTACTTCAATGGCTTGCATAGTCGTCTTGCCACTTCGTAGGGTTACTGCGTAAACTCCTCCCTTAAGGTTCTGAATCACTTGAGACGGGAGGATACCATCGCTCTTTTTCAGCTCGTATAGAAACATCTAATTTGTGTGAGTTGTGTCTCTATCTGCTCAAATCGCTTGTTGTTCCTTTCTTTGAACTTGCGCATCATATCCGCAAGTTGCGCAATACTATCTTCGAGAGTCTTCTTCGGTTGTTCTCGTTGTTGCGCTTCCACTCACTTGTGAGGCGGGTTGTAGGGTTGTTGTTGCTGCTGCTCTCGGTTGTGCGTGCGCCGCCTTTGGAAATTTCGATTATCCCTCCAACTGACTCTATTTTCTTCCAAGCCGAACCTTTTTTGTCCTTGACGAGGTGGCATTCGGTTGTTTGCCCAGCCTACTATGTCGTTCACGTCCTCAGCATTCTCGAACAAAGAGGGGCATTCATTTGTTTTGTGATCGATGGCGTTATAGAATTTCCAAGCCTTTGAATTTACCACTTGTGCCGTCATTACCTTGAGCATGAGGTCCCTTAGCTCTTGAATTTCCCTCGTACCCGCCTGCGATTGCGTCGAGTAGGTGTATTCTCTAGAGTCATTTGATACCTGAATTGGTTAGCGTTTTCCTTGATAAATCTCCAAACGTCCTCCGGATACAAATTCCTCGTGTTTTCCTATGCAATTGCGTTCAGTAAATGCACCTCCATTGGTACTAGCCCTTTCAGGAATTTCTCTATTAGTACATTTTGAGGTAGCCTGTGACTGTAACAGTTCGCTTCGAGCTCCTTGAATCTGGCATAGTACTCGTATAAGGAATCCCCTGGTCCTTGCTTCGGCGTAGGCAGTTCTCTTCGTAATAGCGATATCTTCACGGCATGGTAAAATTTGTCCAATAACTATTTTTGCAGTCATTCACATGTTCAGATAGATCCGGCCAGAAGGCTCATAATCCAATGTTTAGTTTGGTCGTGTGACGTATGATAAAGTGGTGTAGTATACGTGTCAAAAGAAATTTGTAAAACTAGGGTGTCCAGTGTCGAACCCAAGGGAATGGTGTACTCAATGAATTAAACTACTTGAAGCAAAAGACAATTCTAACTAATTAAAGGGGGTTTATAAAAAAGGTTGATTTGGTGACAGGTTTTTTTGTAAACTATTTCTAAAGAAGATGACTTGGGAATGACTTCTCCTATCATACTCACGACCTATATGGGAATTTTTTGGAAAATAAGGTAGAATGATTTTCAAAATGGTCTGCTTTTTTAAAGATAGAAATACACACAACCTATATGACGATAACAACTCCCGCGTTGAGTTATTAACATAGAACTCGAATTTGTTAGCCGCAGTGGTCACATATAAGCAAACTTCAATGAGTACTCTCTAAACTAGTCTTTTGTCGATCAATAGCCGCAGGTGGTCACATATAGGCTATTTTCTGAATAAAGAATATTTAACCTCGTACATTACTAGCTTTTGCCCTTTTCAGTACAATACTAGCATGGGTTCATCCATTGGGATTCTTCCCCGAGATTGTGTACTCATGGGTTTCTATTAGACATCATAGACAATACCTAATATACATCACATAAGAGTAGGCTAAATATAACTGATTCAACCATAAAATCTTCATAAAAAATATGTAAAATTCCTTTTATTCGATCATGAGTAGTCAAGGGTACGTCAGACCCTTGTCATCAAAGTGACTACTCACTCATGTTGAGGGAATAGTAGTACATACTTGAAAAATACAAAGAAAAGTGAAGAGAATAGGAATTCTTGAAGAACAAAAGTATTCGTACTTCAATCGTAACTTCTCTATTATAAGAATTCTAACTAGAAACTAAGAACATGTGTTTTTGGGGAGCTTTTATCATTAGAAAAATTTGTCCATGAAACTTTGGGGGTGAAGCTCATTGTATAGTGTGGATGGTAATTTATGCTCCATTAATGTGGAATTCAAACCTTTTCATTTTTTGTTTAATTGCATCAATTGAATTCCCTCATTACTCTTGACTTTTATTTTCATGTAGCTCAAAAATATCTATCAGTTTTTTGTCCAAATCAAAAATCAGATTTCTTATCTTGAATTAGCTCAGTCCAATTGAAAGCTTCTCGATTTGGTGTAGTCGAGTATCTTGGTTCGACCCAAAGACTCTCTTAACTTTGGATACACTCCTTAGCATAAACATGAAAGTTAGTATTTTGAGTCCTCTTTCCAATTCAACTTGTTTCGTCTTGATCGGATATCAGATGCTCCCTATAGAGCCTTTCGAAGCTGGAAAGGTCAAAACTGGCAGTTTTGATCTGGGTCTCACTCGATTTGGTTCCATTGAGTCAACAGCTTCTGGGGGGTTAGCTCGGTCGAGTGAGCTTTGGCTCGATCGAGTGAAGTGCTTCTGAGGGGTTGACTTGATCGAGAGGGATTTTGGCTCGATCGAGTGATCTAAAGTCCGAATCAGCCTTTGCGGTTTGCATGAAAGTTGTAGATCTCTGAATTAGTTTTCAACGCACTTTGTTTCACCTGAATCGGACAATGTATGCATCCTGTGGAAGCTTTCAAAGCACTAGAGGTCGAAAGGTCCAAAAAACACCGACTTTGACTCATTTTCTCTATTTTTTTGCTATATTCTTCTCCAAACTTGTACAATCATCATAAAACGTGTTTTATACCTGAAAAGACAATGTGAGTGTAGAATACGATCAAAATTATATGATAAAAGTGAGAAATATAAGCAAATAGGTGTCAAGTAATAAACTATTTTGACACCGATCACCTACCGTACTAGCTGAGAAACCACTTGTCAACCCCACATAATAACATTAATAAGCACATGTCATTTTGCTCAAAATTCCATGAATTATATGACATTCCAATACTTGCAATTCCATGGTTTTGGATCTGGGTTTGTAAAACTACTAAACTATATCATTAACAATTCAAATTAACACGATTACATAAAAAAATCTTCTAGACATAAACAGTTAAAAGAATATTTAGTTTTTTAATTATCAAAATATTTTAAACGCGTGTTTTCCACTTCCACTCGTCTTTAATGTAAACTTGACGGAAATTGACGTTTGGTTGTGTTGGCAAAACCTTAGTAATTTAGAGATGATTTACAAAAGTTTCAAACTTAAGAGTGGTTTAGGTGAAAAGAAACATTTCTAAAAGTGGTTTGTAATTAAAAAAACATTATTAAATTTATTATTGCGCGTGAATACATGTATTTAATATAAATTAATTTTTTGATAGTTTGGGAAAAACAGATGAAAATTAGAAGTGATTTTAAGAAAGTTTCAAACTTAATGATGGTTTGGAGAAAATGTTCTTTACTATGGTGGTTTGCAGTAAAAAAAAACCTAACAAAAGTGTTTTAAATTACGAACATTTGAATACTAGACATTCATTTGGTGCACCACCACTCTTTTCAAAATAACCCATCAGACCACACACTTGAAAAGTTGTTAGACACCATCATCCATAGTCCATACAACTCCAGCTTTTATTTTCATTTTGTGACAGCCGTTTCCAATAAACTTTAATATACTGCACCACTTAATAAATATTCAAAAAAAAAAGACGAGTCTGAAAAGTAAAGTGTATATTTAAAGGTGGCAAAATAGATGAATTGATAGGAGTATGAATTAATTATAAATGAATTGTAATTTAAATAGTTCAAACAGATTAAACAAATTAGTTTAAAATATGCCACTAGAACACTCCTAATTTCTCATATCTTTAAAACCATCTCTTCACTTTCTCATCTCTTTTACTCGCGAGTGGAATATCAGGCATGTGAATGAAGTGAAAGGGTTGTGGGTTTCTTAATGCCAAATTATCTCACCAAAAATGAGTTGGACCCACTTTATTATTGTGTCACACGACTGTGTTTTAAATAGTTGTACAAATTAATTCCAATGAAAATAAAAGTAGATACCGATACAACCTGAGCTTAACCTGCAACATGTCAATCACAGCCATTTAAATTGCTAATTAGTACTTCCTCTGTCTCATTTTATAGTTTCTATTTCTTTTTTAGGCGTTCTAAAATATAAGTCTTCTTTCCTTAAATAAAAAAAAATTTCATTCACATTTACACTCGCTCTCAAATCTATTCACTTTTCACTCATTATCTTTCCTACTTTTACCTCACATAACACAATTTTCTTAAAAACTGTGTCAAACTTCAAATGGGATCTATATAATGGGTTAGAGTGAGTATTACAGTAGTGAATAGGGCAGTAATTCATTGTTGAGGATTCAATCATGAGTTTTCAAATGAGATACGTATTTTATCGTATTTTATCGTATTTCTCACATTTTGTGAGTTTTGTATTTCTTTTTTATGAAGTATTCCCTCCCTGGTGAGGTTTGTTACTATTACTTTATCCGACCGGATGTCAAGAGTTTATAAAGTTTGTGAAAGAGTTGATATGCAAGAGTATTAAATGGTGGTTAGTGCAATATTTTTAAAAAAAAATTACGATTGTGATCGGTTCCAATTATAACAGTTAAATATAACATCGAATGAACAAAATATACAATCATTTTAGCTTGTTATCTTACATTATTATACGTACAATATTTATGTTTGTTAAATATTGTATTATGGCACTTTGATGTAGATTCGATTCTAGAGGATAGATGGTAATTGGTAATTGGTACGTTGATGGATTTACATCTTTACTAATAAATTATCTTGTTTTCAAATTTGAATAATTATATATGAAATATTTCCTTCTATTCCCTTGAAAATGACTGTCCTCAAAAAACATGTCCGTAGAGAGTTTATGTTAATTTAAAATTACTTGACACGTATGCAATTGATTAAAGAAATGAAACAGTGCAAATTCTTAAATAATTATAAAAACTTAGGAGGAAATGACAAGTGTAGGCCAGGAGTTATCGGGTGTAGTGATACTGTCTATGGGCAACGTGGATGCCACCTGTTAGCATACAGTCCCACCGCGTGTCATACGTTGTTGTGGTATTGATTGAGATTTGACCGTTGAACTTCCCATCGGTGTGTCTGAACTTTGGATTTTGTAATCAATACAATGCTCTATCCGTCCCGCAAAACATGTGATATTCTGTTGTGACTAGAGGTCTGAGTATGTGAAGTTTTTGTAAATTTAAATTTAAAAAATTAAAGGTATGAAAAAATTGAAAATATCTATTTGACTATACGGTTATGATCATATTATGAATTTTAATTTTAATTTTAAATGAGTGATTTTTTGTTAATTTTAATGTTTAATTTTTAAATTTAAAATGATTTTAGAATGTTTATTTTTAAATTTTTTTAAAATTGAAATGAGTATTTTTTTTCCTATTTTATCTTATTTCTATTTTGTCTTATTCCATAATTGATTCAGCGACGAAAATACATGATTTAGCGATGAAAAAATCTTTTCACTATATGTGTGGTGGTAAATTGTAATCTATTATATATATAGATGCAGAATAGATTTTTAGGTGTATTGTTTGATCGATCTTTAGTTCGTGCTGTAACTATAGTTTATAGAAACAATAAAGACAGCATATCGTTTGTTAATCCACTTCGGCAATCAGTCTACGTGTAGAAAGTCTGGCTCAATAGCATTCCTTTATTGACTTCGAGAATGTGTACAAGGATCTTTTACGCTTCACTCGCAACCTTTACAATTCACTCAACTAAGACTGCTTTACCTATACTACCAAATTCCAGTAGTATAGCTATTACTAGCTCAAACGCTTCACGTTCTCTCGCACTTAACCTCCTTCATATTGATCAACTACTAGCTTGCAGTTGTGAACGATCTCGCGCCACAACTGATCTCCTTCAGTTGTCTAGTTGTACACACAACTAGTATTGATTTCCCGCGACCTTCTTCAAAGATATGACTCCGCTTTTAGGGGTTTGTGTAAAAGATTTTGACTTAAGCTTATGAAATCGATGTTGCCCTTGAGATTCTGCTCCTCTATTCATATGCATCAAGGCCTCCTTCGATTTCCTATTCGGATATGGAAATAGGAGCGCTGCTGGACAAATTTCTAAGTCCGTGTCTTTTAGAAAGTTTTCTAATTTCCGTGACTTTTAGAAACTTTCTAATTTCTTGATCCAAATCTGATTTCCTTCTTCTAGGTCGACTTCCTAATTTACGCTTTTAGTAAGTCGAGATACCCGCTTGCTTTTAGGAAATCATTCGCCATTGCTTCCGCACTTGATTCTGGAATCTGCGATTCTACAGTCTTACGAGCTGAGCTGTAACTCCATCTTCAGTATCATCTTCAGCGTCGCTTATAGCTTTATCTTCAGTTTTGCTCCAAATGATGCCACATGAGTTCCAATAAAACAACAATCTCCCCCTTGGCATCTTTTGGCAAAACATCCGTTTCTGATTTTCTTCAAAATTCGGATGCATGCTCCCTCTTTCCTAGGCTTCTCTGAGCTATAGATTATTCTTTAATTCGATTTTCAGAACTATAGAATAGAACTTTGGAACTTAACTCTCTCCCCCTTCTTGACAACAAGACTCACAAGAAAACAAATTTTGGATCTATAGCTGACTCTTAACTTATGTATGACAGCTTCTGTCTGGACCTTAGATTCACTGCATGAATATGCGTTTGTTTACAGTTTGATCTGAAGGTCGATTTGTAGATCTCTTAATTAACTATTTTACATCTATCTACGGTAATAACAC
>JAWWMW010089296.1:0-11951 GCA_035048345.1 Echeveria elegans
AAAGTATTAATTTTAGCGTCTACGTGGACGCTAATGTATTTCTAATTAAAAATATACTTAATTTATTTCTAATTAAAAAAATATTGCAAATATTAATGTTAGCGTCCAATTTATTTCTAATTAAAAAATTTTAAAGTATTAATTTTAGCGTCCACGTGGACGCTGTTGTATTTTTTCGTCAAATTTTCGCACAAAAATTAGCGTCCAAACTGACATCTGTGCCTAAGGGGACGATATATTTAGCGTCCGCTTCACATTAGCGTCCTTTTGGACGCGAATATAATTGACGCAGACGCTAAATTGCCAGACTTGTGTAGTATAAATCTCAAATTTTAACATTATCATCACCACCACCAGTACACTCTCTCGAATCTTCCCACTTTGCCGCGACAACCACTCCTCCTTTTTCAAACTTTGTTATTGCACCTTTCACTTTTCATCTCATCATCACAACTCCAAACTCAATCCCAAGTCTCAATCCTATCTATGCTATCACCACCAACATAACCTCTCGGCTCATCCCACTCCGCTTATCATCGCCACCATTGCTCATTCTTCTCCAAACTCTATCGTCACACCTATCAATTTTTTCGCTCCTCCTCTCAACCTCCAACTCAATCACAATTCTCAACCACATCTTCACATCACCGCCGCAATCACATATTCTCTCCATCATCACACTTTTCGCTTCTCCTCTCAACCCCAACACAATCACAAGTCTCAACGAATAGTTCACATCATCACCACAATCTCAAATCCTCTTCCTTCATCCACAACCCTAGTGTTGTTAAACCACATCTCCCGTTCCGATCTACTGATCGAGAAGAACACCCTACCCTTATCCATGTTTAATTAATCAAGTTATACTTTAATCCATCCGTCCAATGTGCCACGTGGCGTCCATGTAATTCTTAGTTTTCAAGATAAAATTCGTTTGTATTTTGATCCTTTCCCTACTCAAATGTGTATATAACGGAGTTAAAAACTTATTTTTCTTTCGCTACCATACAGATTAAGTTTTCATAATTTGCAATACGACCCCTTAAGTTTAGAAATGTAAAGAGATGCGATGCGAGCAGAAGAAAGAGAGAGGCGTGAAAACCGGCCAAGATTCAGAAGCGTGGTAGAGAGAAGGAGATAATCATCAGCAAAGCGAAGGAATCTAAATCCGTGTCCGAATCGACTTTCTCTGCTCTCTTTTTTTCCCTTCTCTTTCTTCCATGTCGATTCGTTGATTTGTTTGTGGTTCGTGTGCAATTGAATTCGACGAATCGGATTTCGCCGATCCTCCATGTTCTGACTCTCGACACTTCAGATTTATTCGTTGATTCGTCGGATATGAGGGCTGCCGATGAGCTCGGGGCATCTTCAGCTTCAGCTCCTGAACCGCTGGAGTGGAGATTCTCTCAGGTGTTCGGCGAGAGGACGGCTGGAGAGGAGGTCCAGGAAGGTATACCAGCTTAGAATACCATGCATTCCTCTTTCTCTGGTTTTATTCACTTACGACTGCTCATTTGTTTGCTAAAACTTTGGATCATTTTCATTTGTTGATAGATGCTTATTTACTTGAGAATAAAATTTAGTTTTCCTTTTTATTTGGTAGCAATTAACTTGTTGAGTGTTTTTCGTTTTATTCTATATTTTTTTTTTTTGGATTACAGTTCAAGTTAAGCGAGCTATTGGTGTCAATAGTTGTGCTTTGTGATTTAGTAAGCTTGTTCTATTTTGATGATTGATGCTACACGTGTAAATTAAGCAATAACTAGGCAGGATTCCGGTAAAGTTTTTTATTTATTGTAATGATCTTTAGAGATCCGACTTGCGGGCTTTCTACTGAGTTTGGCTAATCAATTTATCTTCTTCATTACAATGAGTCAGAACGGCTCGTGCAGGACTTGTTTGCTCCGAAGTTATCATTATTCATTAAGCGGTAGTTTGGTAATGTAAGCGACTTTTTGCTTCAAAGTCATCATTAAGTGGTAGTTTGGTTGGTATATGAGTGTTAGGATTTGTTTTAAAAAGCTTTTACCATTTGATCATTCTTCCCATTCCTTTCCGTTTCTATAATCATTAGGTCTTCTGACCCAACCTTCCAGAGCACTAGTGATAAGAGGTGTTGATATT
This sequence comes from Echeveria elegans, assembly GCA_035048345.1. Classification (NCBI taxonomy): domain Eukaryota; kingdom Viridiplantae; phylum Streptophyta; class Magnoliopsida; order Saxifragales; family Crassulaceae; genus Echeveria; species Echeveria elegans. The sequence goes on from JAWWMW010089296.1 coordinate 2,125, forward strand.
GTATGGTAATTGCCATGTAGTCAAGGAAGTCCCAGTTTTTTTTTTTTTACAAAAAAAAAAAAAGGGTTCATATGTCAGTTATGATATTAAGTGCTTCGATATCGTGCGCGTGCACCGTATATGGTTGTTAATTTAGTATTCATGATTGAATATGGTTTGTGAAGTTTCAAGTCCTCCCTATATATAGTGTATCGTGGACCCTACTCAGCTGTATGTTTCTCCTAGACCTTTACTGCCTCGAATAAACAGTTCCAAACTCAGTAATTAACGGAAATGTTACCTGTTAAGTGCTTCATCAGATAGGCCGTTGCTGCGCAATCTGTAATGGTTTGATAATATGAATCATGATTCATTTTTGCAAAATAGAGTGAGGTTTTTGTCGTCATGTTAGGTCTTATGAAGCATTTAGAATATGAACTATTACTGTAAATTTAGTATTTATGGGCACCAGACACACCTGTTAGGGACTGTAATCATTTTAAGAAAGGAAAATAAACTGTAACAGAGATTATGTCAACCACATCTCATCTTAAATCTGAAATCTTCATGTATGTTCTTCATTGGTAATTATGTTACTTGCAATTTAAACTCTATGTTCCTGTCTGTTTTTTCTGAAATTGTCACTCATAATGCACTTGTCTGATTTCTGTCAGAAGTATCTTTTACCACCATAAGACGAAGGAGTATAAACTTATGTGTAGAGTGTTTGACATTTATGACTGAGGTTCTCCTAGAGTTTTACACGAGGCCGGCTCTACCATGGAGACTGTGAGGCAATTGCTTCAGGCCTCTCTCTTAAATCCAAAAAAGACACACCGCTTTAACTCAAAAGGGACTAAAATGTTAATATGCATGCAAAAATGTTCAGGCCACAACCCACATTCTTGAGCAGGCCTGTCTTTCCATGAGGTGTATTTGAATTTTGTTTGTGTCTGGGATGCTTGATGGCTGGCATTTGATACGAGAATCACAAAAGCATTCAGCAACTGCAATACCTATGATAGATGTAGCAATTAGCTAATGCAGTGTTGGTTGAGAAAATTTCCATATAAAAAGGTGCCATGAAGTGGTAAAGTTCTGCTTTTCATTTTGAACATGTTTGGATTTTGATGGTGATTTGGAGCGGAATAATGTGGTATGTTGGTGTTTTGGGTTTTTGACCACTGCTAACAGATTCCTGATGATGCATCTTTTATTGCAGTTGATATAATTTCAGCTATTGAGTTTGACAAATCAGGCAACCACCTTGCCACTGGTGATCGCGGGGGGCGAGTTGTATTGTTTGAGAGGACAGATATAAAGGATGTGTGTTTTCGACCTGATTGCTTATGATCATTCAGAGATGACCTTTTTTTCCTATGATGATGTTCTCAGAAACTCATATATCCTTGCAGAATGGCCCATCCCGAAAAGACTTGGAGAAAATTGATAAAGTACCGAGCAGGCATCCAGAGTTCCGGTACAAAACCGAATTTCAGAGTCATGAACCAGAGGTTAATCTTATTGTTTCAGAACTCACGATACTTGTTAGTGATTCTACATCTTAAATTGCGAATTGCACTGCATCTGAAAATCCTTATTGCATGGGATACTTTCTTTTCAGTTTGACTATCTGAAGAGTTTGGAGATTGAAGAGAAAATAAATAAGATTAGATGGTGTCAATCGGCTAATGGTGCCTTATTTCTTCTTTCTACTAATGACAAGACTATCAAGTATTGGAAGGTAGGCAAACCGCGAGCCAGTTATGATTGATAGCTAGATCATATCCTCAACTTTTGTATGACATGCTTCTTGTTGGTTGCTGATATCTTTTTACTGTTTTCAATCACTTGCAAATGCATTTGTTTGGGAATTCACAGGTTCAGGAAAAAAAGGTCAAGATGATATCGAATATGAATATCGACCCCCCGAAAGGAATAGGAAATGGGTTTGCATCCTCAAGTATCAAACCTAAATCTGTTGTTGACAATGGGGGTTACACAGATAATTCTAACGACAGTCGTAGCAATGATTTTACATTTCCTCAAGCTGGGATTCCGTCTTTACGCCTTCCCGTGGTAGGTCTATTCTCGGTCAGTTCTTCGTATGTTACATCGAATATGGACGTGCAACATTATGTATCAATGAACTGTTTCACATGGAATGACTATAATATATATGAAATGTAAATCTGAACATGACGCCTAACCTATCTTTACCTATTGTCGATCTAAAAAACTAACAAACGATCTCAAAGACTCAAACAGTATACTTGATACTTGTTCTTGACATTTTTACATTTGTATTCAAATGCATAGAAGAATGAAGTGAGAGATGTTGCTAGCGTCTTTAGTTGTATTGTAATTAGTAACAGTATTCTAAATGAGTGCAGGTAACTTTTCATGAGAGCAGTCCATCTGCTAGGTGTCGAAGAGTATATGCTCATGCTCATGACTACCATATTAATTCAATCTCAACTAACAGGTGATTTGATGTATAATGCTCTTGTTTGTCTTTATGATGACTGCATGGGCTTCATATTTTTGAGTTTGTGTGAGCATTGTGACTCAAGTGTTGTATCGTCGTAAGGTGTTATGAACTGGACAATAAAATTACTGTTACTACTTCGTCGTTTTCCATATCATTGAGGCCGTGTAAGGGAAAAAAAATTAGCTCATCAAGGCATGTTGTCTGGGCGAACTTTGCACGTCTCATTTAACTTTACTATGATAAGTAAATAAATACGGATTTCAGCCAGGGTTATCGGCAGCAGCACTTGTCTAGGTTGAATACCTTCTTTAGTAGGACATTTAGATGTTTTGCAACTTTTAACAGGATGTTAGTCTGATATATTCCGATTCTCAGCGACGGTGAAACATTTATATCGGCGGATGATCTGAGGATAAACCTCTGGAACTTGGAAATCAGTAATCAAAGCTTCAATATTGTTGACGTGAAGCCCGCAAATATGGAAGATTTGACTGGTAACCCGCAGTTTGTGTTTCCATTTATCATTGAAGCATGATAGAGTTAACACCTATCCATCTGTATCTGTGATTTTCATGGCCAGATACAGTACCAAGCAGAATACTTTTTTATTTTTTCCAGTTATTTAACATACTTCAGTGAACAAAAGCTCATCCTAGAGTAGCTAACTTTGTACATGACTTTGGCTTATGGAAGCTGAACATGTTTTGATTTTGCAGAGGTGATAACATCAGCTGAATTTCACCCCACTCATTGTAATACATTAGCCTACAGTAGTTCTAAAGGTTCAATCCGTCTCATTGATCTGCGTCAGTCAGCCCTCTGCAACGGCCATGCAAAAATGTGAGCTGGAAATGGTTTACACATGCTTTATCTCTTTAAGTTAATATGGAATTACTGTGACGCCTGAACAGGTTGATATCCGTCTAAATGTCTGTTAGAAACTGTTCTTTTAGCTGACGATAAGTATTTGCAGATTTGAGGAGCAAGAAACCCCTGGTTCAAGATCATTTTTCACTGAAATAATTGCTTCAATTTCTGATATCAAATTTGGGAAGGATGGCAGATATATACTCAGTCGGGATTATATGACCCTGAAGGTTTATTTTGTGACCCATACATGTTTGTTGTCCTTCTGCATCTCACCTATGTTCTTGGGTCTGATTTTTGAGTGCTGTCCATCTGTCAGTTATGGGACATCAACATGGACTCGGGTCCGGTGTCAACCTTTCAGGTTCACGAACACCTTAGACCAAAGGTAAACAAAAACATTCCTGTCTTCTAGATATGGTGGTTCAAAGTGATGACTCATGGCTTTCTCCTTGGTTTTTTTCAGCTATGTGATCTATATGAAAACGATTCCATCTTTGATAAATTTGAATGTTGTTTGAGTGGTGATGGACTTCGAGTAGCTACAGGCTCATACAGGTACGTGAGCATATTTTTTTAGTTTTGTTATTTTTCCATGGTTCTCACTTGTTAAGCGAGACTGAATCATGAACTAATCTGCAGCAATATTTTTCGTGTTTTTGGCTGTGCTCCTGGGAGCTCTGAGGCAACAACTCTGGAGGCTAGCAAGAACCCTATGAGGTACCTCCATTTTTTTAAATATTTCAGAAGAAAATCTTCTTCCTATTGCTATTATGGGTTGGTAATGCTTTCAATTTCTGAGAAATCGTATTCGTATACAGGAGACAAGTTCAAGCGCCAGCAAGACCTTCAAGGTCCATTAGTAGTAGTATTCAACGAGTGGTCAGACGCGGTTAGTGCATCAACATTCATATTCAAGCACGTACCATGCATGTATGCAGTTAGCTGTTCTCATATGCCATTCCATGTATGTAATATGTGGCCTGTGTAACAGGAGGAGAAAGCCCTGTAGCGGATGCAAATGGCAATTCGTTTGACTTCACCACAAAATTGCTTCATCTAGCATGGCACCCAAGCGAAAATTCAATTGCTTGTGCTGCTGCTAACAGCCTATATATGTATTATGCATGATGAGGCTCCTGTAGAAGGTGTATTTTGAGTAGCCTTGCCAGAAAAGTTATATGTTCACATCTCGGACGGGCATTGCAGCTCACTCTGTCAACCTATGCCAGATGCCTTATTTGCCATTCTTAAGGTGTTGGTTGTTGTTATAGGTACCCTCACTTAGGCCAGCAGTGCTCAAAGATGGCCCCTCTTGCTGACGACCTGTGTCATTTTTCAGCTTCTTTCCGGACTCTCTAGATTTATTTTGTTGTATTATGTTTTCCTTATGCACACGTCCCTTGTATTCCATAGAGAATATGCAGAAAACCCCACACCTGATTTACTTGGTTGAAGCTGCCAAAAGCAGACGGAACAAAAATGCATTGCATTGCTGTGGAGCTCGCCTTATAGCATACTATGGGGAGTGTTACATATCTGCGACTAGGTGCGCTCTACTAAAAATGTTTGTTAGAGTTCTTTAGTATGGAAAATCATCCTGGCTTGTCTCGCTCTTGATTAATTTATTTTGTCATGAAGATTTTTAAATAGCCCATGCATCTCTGATTCTTGTAAATTTGTCATTTGTTTGAGTTCTTGATGTCCAGAATGGTTGTAAAAAACTTGCCAGCTTGTGTATGCTGGAAGGAAATGTAAGATGCTTGGCTCATGTAAAACCACATGATAATTGGGGAACCCTTTTTTTTTTGGTCATGCGTGCTCCTTTTCTTTAAAGGTTATTGTCTGATGAGCAGCATTAATTCTCCGCGTTGGAAGGATTCTTGTAAATCAGCGCGACTGGTTTACATACTGCACATGTAACTGCAAGAGCAGTTGACACAAAAGAGTCGCCCAAATTTTAAGAGGATGATGATCTCAAGCCCTGTAGCATCACATCAAGTAACAATGGGGCAATGAAAGAAATGATCACCTAGTTTGGCTTGCCCCTCTACCTGTGAGGAGCCTCAGGGAGTCGGGTAGGAAGGGAATTGACCGTGGAACCTTGTGAACGCATGACATGATTGGCAAAAATATTAAGCTAGGCATGTAAACATTTAGCATCATGGACCAAAATATGAGTTCAACACAAAGAACTTGGTTAATGACCTTTTACCCTTTCTAAGAAATCCATCCTGGAAGGTCTGTCTTTGATGCAGTAATACCTAGCCATATTTTATGGACTGCTCCACCAAGTCAAATTTATTCTAATTACACTTCTACTTCATGAGCCTTGTAGCAATATATTCAGCCATGGCCAGGCTTGATGTCAGACCAGGGGATTCTATGCCGAAATGATTTACGAGGAAATGGCACTCCATGAGCTGATTCTCCCCTGCAGTGACAAATTTCATGAATAAGGGCATACCATAATGTCCGCAAGTGTCTGCACTCTGCAACTTATAAAGCAGCGCCAAAATTCAGTTTTCACAAGAGTTCTCTGACATTGTTATGCAACATTTGGTAGCCAGCTTTGTATACAATTTCTATATCAGGTTATGCTTGCAATCCGTCTGCTATAAAGATATGATGATGAATAATAAAATATAAAAACCATGATCACATTCCTACCATCCTATTAGGTGGACATTCGTTATAGATGACTTACCGACCTGTATCACGAAATCAACTGGAGTTTGCTTTGGACCAGACAGTTTTGGACGAATTCCAGAATATCCTGGCTCGAGGGAACCGTCTTTCAAATTTGGGTAGTACCTCCTCACCTCGCTACTCTATTTGCACAAATAGAATAATCAAACCTGAATAACAGGAGGACACTTAAGTTACCAAGGCAAGAGTGTTGACGCACTGTCATGGTGAGCAAACAGAAGTTCAGTAGCCATTACCTGTTTAAGAAGGTTTAAGCATCATCGACTACATCAATCCACTCAACATCAACTTAATTTGTCCATTCAAATCAAGAGTAACGTGTACTCCATGCCCATCATCCTCAGGAATTGGGTAGATTAAATGGTTGAACGAAGGCACTCCTGAACTGGATAGAGTAAAATAGCATCCTCGAGCATAGTAACAACCCGGAATAGATCCTTTGGTTAGGCCATTCAGTCAACAACTGGAGCACTCAAGCCTGCTGCATTCACAACCAGCTTTGGAACATGTATGAGTTCTGGACACAATGGAGACTCCCTATCCCAGCTTTCGACATCTTTGGTACTAGATACATTGATGTGGACTTGGTCCCCTTCCACATGGCCCCCAATAACAACAGTGTTATAGGCAAATGTTGCGCCATAACTCTCAGCATTGCCCTATTTACATACACACACAGCTAATACCTCTTTCTTTTAGCACAAATTCAACTTGTAAACAACCGCAGCTCCTGCAAAGGGCTGCCTGCAAATCTGTATCAGAAGATGTTAACCTGAACCGAATTAAGTTCAACATGAAAACCTAACCTTGAGGGAGTTTTGGGATGGTAAATTCCAGCGTGGATGACTTCGCTGTTGCTAGAGCTGGCGGCGGTGCCGAAAGTGGGAGCTGAATCGATCACCATAACCTCTCTCTTGAGTTTCGAAGCCAGCTCTCTCGCGACTGCGATTCCGACTACGCCTGCTCCGATCAAGCGATCACTACACAGTCCAGTCTCTCATGACTGGCTGCGCTGGAGAGATTCTGAAAAGGGTCTGCGTAAAGCATCGATCTTGAGCACTCTCCGGCACATGCCTCGAAAGACAAACTGTGCTGCCTTCTGCTACAGTCGGGACTTGCAGAATAACATATTTTTTTGATACTGAACAACAACAGAAAACGACATAAAATCTGAAGGCAAAACTTTGGCCTTTTATTGGTTCTTAATTCTTATTTATTAAGTACTGCCCAATACTTTTTGGCAGTGAGACAATCCAATAAGCGTAAATGTGAACTGTTTTTCAACTGCAGATGCTAAAAATGGTGGCGAGTAGATTTGTTAGACGACGGGCGTGAGGAGTGGTTTGTTGAGAAAGTGAGCCTCCAAGTTGCCAACAACAAGATCAGCCATAGCTTGGCGGGTTTCAATTGTGCCACTCCCTACATGGGGTAAGAGGACAACGTTGTCCAGCTTGAATAGTTCTTCTGGTACGTGAGGCTCCTTTTCAAACACATCCAACCCGGCTCCTGCAATACGGCCTTCGACCAAGGCTGAGACCAGTTCTGGTTCGTCAACATGAGGCCCTCTGCCTATGTTGATAAGGAAGCCGTTTCGGCCTAGGGCGTCAAGGACCTCCCTGTTGATGATGTGACGAGTAGCTTCAGTCAGCGGGCATGCAACCACTAGGATGTCACAATTAGAAGCCAATTCCACGACGCTGGAGTAGTACTTGTAGCCGGACCCTGGCTTCTCTGATCTGGAGTAGTAACTGATAGGGCAATCAAATGCTTTTGCTCTTGTGGCAATGGCTGTGCCAATCCTACCCAAACCTATGATGCCAACTCTTTTTCCTGTGAACTGAGTAACACAAACAAAAACTCATAAGGCTGATGCTTGTACTTAATTCAAAGCCTTCGTCAGAGAACTTCAACTCCTAACTTCAAAAAAAGGCCTTAAAAATCTAAGTAACTATGAATACATGATTACATGTCATTAATCATAAAAGAGACCAGTGTTTTTTGTCTTGGACTATCAAATGAGAGTCAGTAATCAGAAAAAAAAAACCATACTCTACCACGATGGTTAGCAAATCTCCTGAGCTCACAGGGATTTATAAATACTGACATACTATGTCCACATATCCCTCAAAATAAAAACATAATAGCACAAGTATTGATAACCTAGATCTAAAGAACTTCTTTTTTTGATTGAAATGTCAGGCTGATGTTAGTTAAGTCGGAAATAGTTTACACTTCCATTACAGTAGATAGTAGATACTAAACTGCAAAGAATTTGCAGTCTGTCAGGTAAACATGGCAGTCTGCACCTTTTTGATACTTCATAATGATCTGCCCACCAAGAAATGGCTTTACTACAGAACACATATATTGCATCTTGAAAGATAATTTCATCACCATGTACTTATTATTCATGTACATACGGTTGATATTAGCCACGTGCCCAAACAAAACCATGTAAGTTGTATGGAAATCAGACAACCGCACGTACACAGGATACAAGCAACATACACCAAAACAACTCAGCGAGTAAGCATCTTTTTGAATATAAGCAAATCATCATACGTCAAAACCATAGTCTCATGTCTGCCCCTATCAATCATAGCACGAGACACATTTAAGCATCATAATGAGTCAGGGAACGAACCAAAACGAAAACAAGTCACCATGCCAATTCGCAACAATTTCAGATCCCCAAAACAGGTCAAGTGCAAATGGTGGACCCGCAAACAAGCGAAAGAAGAAGAAGAAAGGAATAGAAACCTTAGTTGTCAACTTAAAATCCCCTTTTTTCCATCCACCACTTCTGACATAGCGATCGCACTCTGAAAGCCGTCTCAGCGTGGCCAGCATCAATCCGATGGCCAGATCGGCCACGTCATCAGTGAGAACATCAGGCGTATTGGTAACCCTAATCCCTTTCTCCCTGCACTTCGCCAGATCAACTTTATCCAATCCAACGCTAAAACTTGAAACAATCTCAAGCTTGGGAAGAGAATCGATGAGGTGGGCGTTGGCCCCCATCGTGGCGTTGCCCACCACAGCGCGAATCGACTGCGCCTTGGAGGAGGTAAAGAAATCATTTTGGTGCGGCAAGGTCCAGAGTTTAACCAAGTCGAAGCGCTTCTGGAGTTGATTCTCCAAGTAGTCGGACATGGGACACGTCATCAACACGCCGATCGATTCCATCTTACGGACTACGTCTCAGCTGAGGCGGCTCTAATTCGATTCGTGGGAGAGTAGACAAATGGAATTTTGATTAGGTTTGGGAACGAAGAAACACCTCGTTTATCTATGTTTGGCAGATGGCCGTGGGGGTGGGGAGGTCAATGGTCAACTACGTAAATGCGTTAAACGTTGCCATCTTTTAGGAATCCCGGATGGAATTGGACGAATCAAATCTACTTTATTAATGATTCTCAGCCTAAACATTTTCAGGTTTTTATGTACTCCCTCCGCACCTAATTTTTTCAAGTTTTGAGAGATAAACAGTAAGAAAGAGAATGAGTAAAAAGTAAAAAGATTAGAGAAAATGTGCGTAAATGTAAGAGAAAAAAGTTTTAATTTAAGGTAATGACAAGAAAATTTTAGAACATCAAAAAAGGAAACGAGAAAAAATATATGGGACGGAGAGAGTAACATTTTTTCATCAAATTGAATATTCTCAGTCTAATTTGAATATGCCATTGTGGTGAATTGTTGCAAACATGTGGACTTGTGAATGCATAAGCTTTTATTACCTACCAAAATACACAAACACATTTAATTAGTCAGCACAAAATAA
>JAWWMW010089325.1:0-11949 GCA_035048345.1 Echeveria elegans
GTCACTTAAGATTGCATGTGTCTTTGTATTTCAAAATACTTGCCAGTGAGATTTACTTTGTACGTGCATGACTACTCTTACCTTAACCAACCGTTATCATTAATTATTCTACCCATTTTTCATAAATCCCTAGATGAGATCGTTAGTACTATAGGAAGAGTCGTTCCCTAGTCATCTTTCTTTTAAATAGAAATATCCAAAACCTTTTCCCCAAATCTTGAAATAGACCCCCCAAAAATCCTTTCTGAACTACTTTTACGCTAGTTAGTATGCTAAACTGAGTTTCCACCGTTCCCTTGGGTACGATACTAGGATCACCCCTATTCTTTACAAATTTTGTTTGACGTACATGCTGAATACTACCGTATATTACACACGTCAGCATGGAACCTGTGGTAGAGGAGATCTCAACAATGTTGAACCATGAACGCATAGTAGTTCTGTCACCAGAGCTTTGATCGGAGCTGTATGAACTTAATCGTAATTCCATTTTTGTGCGTCAGTATAATTGTAAAAACTTTACTAAGGAGGGTACGCCGAGGTACATTTATAGTAAGTGGGAAGTTTCGGTTGGTGCTATTTCGTTTATTGAGATTTCCAGTAGTGTGCTTGATGGGAGTATTTTATGTCTATTATTTACGCATATATTCGCTTATATTCTTTGCATTTATCGTGTCAAAATCGGTCGTATTCTACACTCACATTGCTATTTCAGGCTCAAAATACGCTTTCTGATGATTTTAGAGTCTCGAGGCAAAACATAGCAAAAATGAGGTTAAAAAGAGCAAAAACAGAGGGTTTGAGCCTTTTGAGGTTCGAAAGCTTCCACAGAAAGCATCCGTCATCCGTTATCCGATTGCAACGAAATAAGATGCGTAGGAAATATAACTCAAAATCCTACAACTTTCAAGTTAACTTCAAAGAGTGGTTCGGAATTTAAGAGGGTCATCCGGCCGAGCAAAAAGGTCATTTGCGTGAGCAAGCCAGGGAGGACCATTCGCAAGAGCATTCAGAGGAGTTGTGCTCGGTCGAGTAGAAGAGCAATTCGGCCGAGTAAGCCAGAGTGAAACAAACCGAGGGGTACAATATCGAACGAGCAGGGATGAAGCTCTGCCAAATTAAACATGCACCTCACCAGAAATTTCATGCTTTAAATAAAATTAAAAAGAGATCGGTTTATTCAATCACCAAAGGACCATTCTTGTGGAAGTGAAGAGCCAAGAGTTCCTTATCATTATGATAAGAAGATATTTTGGAAGAAATAAAGAGCTTGACATTCTCTTGGGGAAATTAAGAGTTTTCAAAACTCTTTAAAATGAGAGTTTTGGAGACTGATTTGACACATAAGAAAATCAGGAGAGAAATAAAGGGAGAGCTCCCCCTCAAGGGGTGGAAAGCTGCTCGACGACACCTGCTTGAGCGCTCCAACACGCAAGGAATAAAGAAGCAATCCACACTCAAAGACTCGTCACTTTAACTTGTGACCAAGCAGGGCAAGGGTATTATTGTGACCAAACAGGGCAAACTATTATTTTATGAAGTTAAACATACTTAAATCGCACGTTTAGTACAAATTATGATCAACCAGAGCAAAACTTATTGTACGAGTGATGAAAGTCTAGCTTAGAACATTTTCAATGAAGTTAGTAAAAACTTTGCCGACAATAATAAGAAAGTTGATTTCTACGATAGTAATTCAAACCCAACACTTGTGAGAGTTGTTTTCTTCATATATTTTGCTTCTATCACTATACCAGTATGGCAATTTAGAGTCCAAAAATTTGCATCCACTAAACAGTGGATGCAATATTTCCATCCAAATGGATGCTAAGGTGAAGCGGACGCCAAATATAGCGTTAACATGGACGCAAAGGTCAGTTTGGACGCTAATTTTTGTGCAAAAATTTGGCAAAAAATACATCCACGTGGATGCTAAAATTAATACTTTGAAATATTTTTAAAAATTAGAAATAAATTAGTGTCCTCGTGGACGCTAAATATTTATATTTTTTTATAAGAAATAAATTAGCGGACGCTAACATTAATACTTTACAATATTTTTTAAATTAGAAATAAATTAAATATTCATATTTGTAATTAGAAATACATTAGCATCCACGTATATGCTAAAATTAATTTTTTTTAAATTTTTTATAATAAAAAATAAATCAGTGTCCACGTGGACGATAAATATTTATTTATTTTTTATTAGAAATAAATGAGCGTCCACGTGGACGCTAAATATTTAAAAATTTAATTAAAAATAAATTAGCGTCCACGTAGACACAAAATAAAGCATTGGTATTTCCACCCTTATTTTCCTGCCCATATTTCCCCCATTTTAGCGTTCAAGTTGACGCTAAATGTTTAAAATTTTAATTATAAATAAATTAGCGTCTACATGGATACAAAATAAAGGACCAATATTCTTGCCCATATTTCCCCAAATTTAGCATCCACGTGGACGTTAAAATATTTATATTTTTTAATTAGAAAGACATTAGTGTCCATGTGGACGCTAAAATGGGGAAAATGCGGGCAGGAAAATAAGGTCGAGAATATTAGTGCTTTATTTTGCGTCTAAGTGAACGCTGGAGTATTAATAGATGCAAAAAACCATCATTTGCACCATATTTCTATGAAATCCACCATCATTTTTTTGTGTGTTTTTGGATAAGACCAGTAGTCCGTTTCGACAATTTTTTTAAACAGAATAAACCTGTAAGTATTTAAGTTTTACTTATTTCATTTACGTGTATTATTTAGTTAAATTTTGGTTATTTATTAATTTTCATTATTAATTGTTTTGCAATAAATATAAATAAGAACATGCGTTAGTGGATGTACGTGCGTTTAATTAATGAGTTATATAACCACGAATTTGTAGTTGACGTTGAACAATTTATGGAGTTATGCATAACTATGCCCACCTATAACGTAAATGATCCGAGCGTGCATTGTCTATGTTGAAAGTGTAAAATATGCGAATTCTTCCTCCAATGAGCTGAGATGTCATCTACTACATCGCATATTTGTTCAACATTATTACCAGTGGAGGGGACATGGAGAGACTAACGAAATGTTTGGTGCATTACTGAGCAAGTCTAGACAATACGAACACGGTCCCAGCAATGATCAGCCGACTAATTATGTGATGACAGACAATATTGAGGCCCCAGATATTTCACAATATAATGATGTTCAAAATAGAGAGCATATGGTGTACGACGGGCTTGGTGTGTAGCGTAATGTCAACATCGGACAAAATGAAGGTCTATCACACACAGGTCCTTTTTTCGAATCACCTAATTCGGAAGCACAACGTATGTACGACATGTTAACGGTGCAAACAGGCCGCTATGACATGGTTGCGACACAGTCATGTGGCAGCTGCAACGGAAATGCTAAGTCTCAAGTCTGATCTTCGACTGACGGAGCGAGGTTACAACATGATTTTAGATTATGCCGGACACATCTCACACCCCGAGACAACATTATCATAATCATTTTATGACACTAAAAATTGGGGGATGGTCTTAGGCTTCCGTTTGAAATAATTGACTGTTGCAGAAATCATTGTATGATATACTGGGGTGCAGATGCAGACTACATTTTGTGCAAGACATGTCAGCACCTGAGAGGGAAACAAGGTGAGATGAAGTTGGTGCCATTTTCTCATATGTTTTATTTGTCCATAAATGAACGATTGCAAAGTTTGTATGCTTCTGAGGCGACTGCCTCACACATGCGTTGGCATGCACTTCGAGCACGTTCGAGAAGGCCGTGTAATATGCCATCCTTCATATGGAGAGGCCTGGAAACATTTCGATAGGGTGCATCCTTATTTTCTTCAGAGGCAAGAAATTTTAGGTTGGGCTTATTTGCTGATAGATTCAATCCATTTGGGTATTCGGGGCAGCAATACTCGTGTTGGCCAGTTATTTTGTCACAGTACAATCTTCCCTCATTTATGTGTATGCGGGATGAGGTTATGTTTCTACCTGTTATGTCCCGGGCCTGAAGAGTCCAAAAAAGAGGTTGGACGTGTATCTTCAACCGTTGATATCTGAATTCCAAAGTTTGTGACATATCGGATCCGTCATTTATGACATGTCAAATAAGCAAAATTTGTTATGCGGGCGGCTGTAATCTGGACTATCAGTTACTTTCCTGCATATTCCATGTTGTCAGGTAATATAATCTATTCATAGTCAGTCAGCTCATTTTTTTATATATATTTAAATATTGTTATATGTTTAATCGAATTATAAATATGTTAAACCGCTGGAAAATACGGTTGTCCTTACTACATGGAGAACACCGATGCTTTTTACTTGAACAATGGACGTAAAATGTGTATGTTTGACTGCGATATGAAAGTCCTACCCATTGACCATCGTTTCTGCAACAATAGGACTGATTTCAGGAAAAGCGAAAGGGTCCTCAATGATGCTCCACCAGTGTGAGATAGTTATGAAGTGTAGCAACAAATTGAGAGAATTGGCCTGAGGAAGATCACTGAAGAGAGTGCTAAAGAACATAAGGTCAGTGTCAATAGTGATTCTGGATGGAAAAAGAAAAGTATTTTTTGGAACCTACCTTATTGGGCCAGTCTACGTGTTAGGCATAACTTGGATGTCATGCATATCTAGAAAAATGTATTCGATGATATTTTCAACACGGTTGTAAATGTTCCGAGCAAACTTGAAGGCATGGATGGACATCAGAGAATTTTATAGACAGTCTGAGCTAGAACCTGATGAGACGAATAGTAAGTACCATAAGGCATGCTACACGATGAATCGTGATTAGAAGAAAATTCTATTTTAATGTATGAAAACAATTAAATTTCCTGATGGTTACGCTTCAAATTAAGTCGTTGCATTGACTTGTAACTGCGAATGTTAGGTATGAAGAGACATTACTATCATATGATTATGTAGAGGCTGATGGGTGTTGCTTTTTGACCTTTCTTAGAGAATAAGTATTGGGAGCCTATTTCACAGTTGAGTGCATTCTTCAGAGATCTTACATGATATGAGCTGAAGTCGGAAATAACACACAATTTGCATTCGGAGATACCTATCATTTTGTGTAAGTTTGAGCGGGTTTTTCCACCAGAGTTGTTTGACCCAAAAGAGCATTAGCCTATCCATTTGGCAATGGAGGCAGCAATTTGTGGTCATGTACAGTACAGATGGATGTCACCATTCGAGAGGTATTTATGTGAACTTGTATTTAATTTAAGTGTTTCTTAACTCATAAATTACTAATGATGTTTCCCAACTCACATGTGTAGATTTTTTCGGAGATTGAAAAATACGGTCGGAAATAAAGCGCGCGTGGAGGGGTCCATTTGTAGTGCATACATAGTTCAAGAGACCTCGACATTTTGGGTATTTTATTTCACACTACACCAATGTGGCAATTTACCGCCCAACAGTTTATGTCAAACCCTTATTTGACGTAAATATAGCATCCACATGGACGCTAATGAACAGGGGATGAAGAAGTCAAATTGTACACTATTTTGCACGTGAAAAATTGGCGGAAACAATTAGCGGCCAGTTAGTGTCCACGTGATCGCTAATATTATTTTTTTATATTTTTAAAAAATAAAAATAATGTTTTAAAATTTTGTAAATAATACGAATTAAATTAGCGACCACGTGGCTGGCATTATTTTTCTAAAATATTTTAAAAAATTAAAATTATTTTTAAAATATTTTTAAAAAATTAAAATTAAATAAGCGACCACGTGGTCTTGAATGTTTATTTAAAAAAAAATTAAATTATTGACCACGTGGTCGCTAATGTTTATTTAAAAAATAAAATAAAATTAGCGACTACATGGTCACTAATATTATTTTTTAAATATTTTTTAAAAATTCAAAATTAATTTTTAAGTATATTTAAAAAATTAGAATCAAATTAGCGATTACGTGATCGCTAATTTTTATTTTCAAAAAAATCAAAATTAAATTAGTTACCAGGTCGCTAATGTTTATTTTTAAATATATTTTTAAAAATTCATAATTAATTTTTGAATATTTTTTAAAAATCAGAATTAAATTAGCGACCACGTGGTCGCTAAGGTTTATTTTTCAAAAAATTAGAATTAAACAGTGACCACGTGTACGCTAATTTTCAACTTGATGCATCTTATGTCAAAAATTAGCGACCACACGGTTGTTAATTTTCGACTTGGCGCATTTTATGTCAATAATTAGCGTCAACGTGATAGCTAAAATGCTAATTCACATTACCTATATATAGCAATTTAGACTTTCTCATTCATTCCATCAACTTACCACGTCCCGCGCCATTACCTATTCTCTTCTCCATCAGCACCACGTCTTTCCTCAAGTTTTTAATTAATTAATATTAGACTGGTTGAAATGTTTGGTGATCTTATAGAAGCAAGCTCTATTTGTTGCATTCAAATTGTAAATTTACTATATCGATTTTTTTTTTTTGTAAATTTACTAATGATATGAAATGAAGAAGAATTTTTTTTTGTCTTTGATCCTACTAGGAGTTATGGATACTTCGCGTAGCTTATATAGAGGTCGGGTTTATTTAATTAATTATTTTGTTGTATTTTGAGTAAAATCATTAAGGTTATTGATGAATGATTTTCAATTGCTTATTATTTATATTCAAAATATTTTTTTTAAAAATTAAAAAGAAAGTTGACTCTAATATTCATATTCAATTTTTTTAAATACTAAATTAAATATTTTGTAATTGTATATATTTGAAATAAAACATATACAACTAAATTTTAAAAAATTTAAAATAACATGTTTATATTTGAAATATTTTTAAAAAATTATAAATAAAAATAGCGACCACGTGGACGCTAATTTTATTTTATTTTATATTTTAAAAAATTGTAAATAAAATATTTATATTCAAAATATTTATAAAAATTATAAATAAGTAACCATGTGGACGCTAAATTTAATTAGCGTCCAGTGTTTTAACGTTCGCTTTTTGCGTCATTTTGTGGACGTAAATTTTGACATTTGCGTCCAAATTAGTGAATTAGTGGATGCAAATTCGTCAATTTCTTGTTCTGTCAACTCAAATGTTGCGAATAATCAGATGTCCACAATGATATTTCCCTCAACGAGGGTGTAGATCCGGATGATTTGTTCATTTTCACGTTTTGAGGTCGTACTTTGGGAAAACTCATGCATAGACAATTTACGAATGATGAATACCATTTGATACAGACTTATGACATACTCAACTGTGAAGAATTTGAACCCTTTGTAGAGTAAGTTCATTTTTAGTTAATTTATAATTCATATTACGATTTATCACTTAAGTTAATGAGTATCCAATTTTTCACAGATATTTCCTTGCAAACATGTTATCAATTAGTATTTGTACATGACGATATTGCAAAATGTCCAATTGCCAACACCAACATCCAAGCTTTGGCACGTGGACCCGCTAGAGTTGTTAGGACTTTTTTTTTTTGGATTTGTGGTGAATGGTTATCGTTTCCACACAAAGACTCATTCGTCGATGAGAGTCTGAGACTACAGTGGAATTTGTGTATTGGGACAAGTATTTGTCACCGACGAAGAGGAATACTATGGAGTTTTAGATGAAATTATTGAGTTGAACTATGTATCTTCAACGATGAAGCGCTATGTAATATTCAATTGCTCGTGGTTTGATACCAAGAATCGTTGACGAACTCACGTCCATCCTCAGATGAAGATGGTCGATGTCAACCGATACAAGCAAATGGTTACTAAGGATCGTTACATTTTTGCACATCAAGCATCTCAATTGAATTTCATTGAATACCCAAAGATAAGGCGAACGGATGGTGATTGGTTAGGAGTTTGTAAATTGAAGTCTCATGTATGGTCTGAAGATGGTGTCGAAAGTACTGATCATTGCATTATAGCTGTAGAACCGTTCCAACAAAAATCTCCTGCCATCATGCGTACTATCGATGACCCACGTGATGTTGACAGACAAAGTCTCTTACATGATCCCGCTGGTCCAATATATGTAATTGAAGGCGGTAATGAAGATGACGAAAGTTCAGAAGAAATCGAAGAAGATGGATTGTGATTTTTATTGTAATTGAATAATATTCTCATCAATTAAAAATCCTTAAAGGATTCAAACTCGAGTTATTTATAATTTAAATTTTATTTTATTTTTGTTTGTATGTTGTTGTTATTTAAAATCATTAAGTTATTGAAATATAAAGCAAACGTCCATAATAAACTTGTAAGAATTAGCATCCACGTTGAAGCAAATTTTCAAATTACTTGCATTAATTTTAATATTAGAGTCCACATGGATGCATACTTTCGAATTACCCGCCTTGTTTTCAATATTAACGTCCATATGGACCCAACTTTTCGAATTACCCGCCTTATTATTTATATTAGCGTCCACGTGTACGCAAATGTTCAAATTATCCACCTTGTTTTCAATGTTAGGGTACATGTAGACGCTAATTCTGAATTCATATAAATTAGAACTTGGTGAGTATAGATTACAATTGTTAAGTGAGAATATTACAGAAGATTGAGAGAGAAGATTATCTGTCGGAGTTTTTGAAAGTGTATATTACAAAACACAGTTCTCAAAAAATGGTAAGTTATCTATTCATACACCATTAACAAGTTTTGTGAGTATATGAAATTTACTGTTGGCTGAATTGAAGTTGTTTAATTTGTTATTGCAGTTGATACCACGCGAGTTTATAGCTTACCTTGGTAGGAACACTACAAAAAAATATTGTTTTTGCGTCCACTTTTAATTCAGTCGTTTTGGTCGCTAAATGTAATTAGCGATCAAGACATAGACGCTAAATGTGGAGGCTAAATCGTTGGTCGCAGATGACATGTAGCGTCCACGTAGACGCTATATTTGGCGACCACAAAATTTAGTGACCACGTTGTCGCAGATTATTTCCTAATTTTAAATAACAAAATTAAATTCAAAAATATAAAATATTTCACGACCACGTGGTCGCTAAATAAGTCACTAAAACAATTTTTGAAATTAAAATATTAGCGACCACGTTGTCGCTAACTAATTTATATAAAATCAGAAAGTTGTGGTCGCTAATAATTTATTAAAAAATTTTGGAAAATTAAAATATTAGCAACCACGTGGTCGCTAAACAATTTATTAAAAAAATTGGAAATTAAAAATTTTAGCGACGACGCGGTCGCTAAATAATAGTTTTAAAAAATTATAAATAATAAATAATAAAAAATTATAAATTATAAATAATAAATAATAAAAAGTTATAAATAATATAAAAAATAAAAAATAAAAGTATTTAATACTAAAAAAGTTTTACCAAAATACTACTTTTTAAAACATTAAAAACTACATCCTAATCTGCATGCGGTGCCGGTGGCGGCGGCAGCGCCGGCTGGGTGGAAGAGGAAGCGGTTTGATTGGCCCGCATCTCGGCAACAAAAGCTGCCATCCTCCGTTGGATCTCCTCCATATCTGCCATCCGCTTCGTCATTGCGGCCAACTCTTGTGACATCTCATCATTGCGGTGCTGCAGCTGGAGCGGGCGAGCGACCTTCCGTCTGGAGAAGGTAATCTGCTGGCTGAAGAATTCTGGCACTACTCCTCCAACTCCAAAAACTACCCCGCCGAGGCCAACACCGCCAACCGTCTTGAAGTATGTATCACAGGAATCCTGAATGAATAGCGACTCCTCAGACTGTTGACTGCTCCTCTGTGTGAGGATCTTCTGAATTCGGTCCTAATACATCTTAAATAATTATTAAAATAATGAAAAATGTTTTAAAAATGTTAATTAATAATATTAATTGTTACGAAATTTACCGCTATCTCATGCGAGCGATGGTCCACTAACTGAGTACGCTCCGACGTGCGTGAATGAGTGTGGACCATTAACTCGCAAGGCGTGACTGACCTCCCGAGTTGGGCGTTATAAATATGAAATTAATTATTTGTAAAATAAATGTAAAGTTTAAAATTAAATATAAACTATTAAGTAATTACATACCAAGCGACGCCGGTGCTCGTCCGTTTCTATGGACCCCCTTGTGTGAGCGACGGATTAGCGTTTCGAGTCGCCTTCTGTTTCTGGCAGTATGAAGCTAACTCAGGTTTGTTCCATTCCCCCATCCACCTGTCCCAGGTGAGATTATGTATCCAGCAAGGCTTTGTCTTCGCGGCTTGAAACTTGTAGAGGAGGTCATTGTAGTGCGTCACTGCTTGCTTCTCCACCTCTTTCGAACCTTGACGGGGGTCATCCCAGCGGAAGTGCGTCTGATACAAAAAAAATTAAGTTAGAAATATATATATTCATTTAATATTTAAAAGAAAAGAAAACGACATACCTCCATGAAGCAAACCAACGGTCTATAGACGCTCCACTGGCTTCGCTAAACATCCAAGTGTTCTGATCCGCTACGAGGTGATGACGGTAGTACACACGCGCGCCACAGGGTGGCTGTGCTCCAACCTACAATTTAAATTAATCAACAACTTTCTAATTTTTTAAATTAACAGACTAAAAAAAATTAAATAAAAAATAAAATGAACCTATTGCCAGAAACAGTCAAATCCCAGACACCATCCTCATCGAGGGTTTGTGGCTCGCGTGCTGATCTGAGTATAGAAGCTGCTACAGAAGAGGTGGCGGCATCGAGCGTTCCTCCTAGGTGCACTTGGGGTGACCCCAAGTGAGAAAAATCGAGCCTATCTAGCATTTCCTCAGTGTCCATTAACGAGGTTCTCTTTTCTTAACTTCGCTGCTGCACTCGCTACGAATGTTCTCCAGACTGGGGAGCGTCACTCACGCCCCTTGGGGGACGTGCAGCACAACGTCGCCCCGTCATAATCTTAACAACAATTTAGACAATAATTTAAATACAAACATCAATATCGATAATTTAACCACAACAACATTTTAACAACAATAGGCTAGTTTATCAAGCACAATATTTAACCATCAATATCGACAACAACAACGATACAAACAACAATATAAACAATTTATATTGATGACAATAATTTAACGACGACAACAATAGTATAGTTTACCAACAATAATAATATAATCAATTGTAAAACAACAACAGTTAATAAAACAATACAAACATCAATTTAAACAATTTAACAATCAACAAATACGTATATATATAATATATCACAAATTAAGTAGCTTAATTTAATCAATAGAGGATTGGAATTCGTTCGGAGTGAGATGGAAAGAGCAGCGGCCTGAAATTGAGAGAATTTTAGAGAGGAACGGAATTCAGCGAAAATCTAAAAAGTTTCGAATTTATATCGATATTTAGCGACCATGTGATCGCTAAATTTCTTCCACATAGTCGCTATATTGCTTCCACGTGGTCTCTACAAGATAAAATTGCCACCTAAACCATGTGGTCGCTAAAGAATGAAATTGCCGCCTCAACCTGGAAATTTAGCGACCAACGATGAAATTGCCGCCAAAACCTGGAAATTTAGCGACCATGTGATCGCTAAACAATGAAATTGCCACCTAAATCTGGAAATTTAGCGACCATGTGGTCGCTAAACGATGAAATTGCCGCCTCAACACTTAACATTTTTTACGAGTCGGCCACATTTCTATTCATAGTAAGCGAGAAAACAAAATGTGGCAGGATCGTACAAATGCTAACTGTTTATTTTATTTCACATTTAACGACTACGTGATCGCTAAACATATATTATTTTAATTTGATAGTTACCGATCACGTGATCGCTAACTTTGAACCCAAAATGTGACAGAATCGTAAAATCTGCCCAAGTATTGATTTATTTCACTGTCAAATAAAAATTAAAATAATATATGTTTAGCGACCACTTATTTTAATTTTATTTTCATTTATGATTAGTTTGTAATACAATAATTAATATTGAAATAATATTAATAAATTCATGTTGTAT
>JAWWMW010089366.1:0-11946 GCA_035048345.1 Echeveria elegans
TCCGCTGCAACACGACCTGTAGGTAGACCTATAAGTGCACCTGGAGTTAACTTCTATCACACGATAGAATATCAAATTGTTGTAACCGAGAGATTTTTCAATCCCATTGGCAGATGTTCGAACGATATCGAATGCGTTCAGACCTTCGAAGGGGAATGAAAGAATGGGTCAGTGTCACCGGACGATCAAGAGTCGTTGTAATGCGAGCTGGAGAGCTACAACTTGGTGAAGATCGTGTTGGTGTGAAGTATCGTTGAGTCATCAAGTCTCACAAACTCACTGTTATCAGTTTCAGGTCCATCAGGTTCAATATTCCCACTCGGTTCAAGCCTAGGAAAAGTTGAATCCTCAAAACGAAAAGGGTTAGACAGGTCAACTCAAAACGAAAAGGGTTAGACAGGTCAAATTGGGCTGGCATAACAACATTATGTCCATCATTATAATAAGAATTTACTAATTCTGAATCTTCAGAATTCAAGACCTCAGGGTCAGTGCATTCAATCCTCTTATCCATCTTGCGAAAAGGAAAAATATTCTAAAAAAATATTTTTGTCCCTAATCATAGTTTATTTTTTAAATAATAAAATTACGGTAGCGACCACGTGGTCGCTAACTAATTTTTTATTATTAAAATAATTAAAACAATATGGCGACCAGGAGGTCGCTATTTTTTTATAAATTTGTTTTATGTAAATATACAAATAGCGACCACTTAGCCGCTAGTTTAATTTAATTATTTAAAAATAAAAATAAATAGCGACCACGTGGTCGCTTATTTTTTAATAAATTATTTACTTAAAATAAATTATTTGAAAATTAAAAAATAATTACGTAAATAATTTGTTAAAACAAATGTTAATTTTTGAAATTAAATTATTTTTAAAATACTAAAAAAGCAGCATCCATGTGGTCGCAAATGGTTTTGATCGCTATGTTAGCGTCTAAGTGGACGTAAATTTCATTATGAGTTCAAAATTTTAGTGTCTATTTTGTGGTCACAAACGCGTTTTTGCTGCCAGTTTTTCATGTTTAGGGTCCACTCTCTGTGTACGCGAATTTAGTAATTTTCTGTAGTGAATATTCAGAAATAAGGATCATTTGCAGAATTGATAGAGCAGCACATTCCTGCCATTTTCCATTCATTGTACTTTCTTCTCCCAACAAGAATATCAGGAACGAGAGAGAAAACCCAGTGATTTCATTTTTGGCAATTGCGTACACATCATCCACATTTCTAGGAACAGTGAAAGAGATGGTAATCTCCAGAGTCGATTGACTAAGCAAAGGCATTGCAGCGGCAGACCCAAAAGGAAAACCAGAAGAGAGACGCACCAACCAAAACAGAACTCCAACAACAACTGGAGGAAACAGAAATCCAAACACAACTTGCCAAAGAACAAGATGTAAAAGAAAGCATGAAAAAAACTCACAGAACGATCTTTTCTGCTACTGATACCATGAAGAAATGGACTGTCGGAGAAGATCGGAGGTCGAGCTGAACCCAAGTGTATTCCTAATTTGGGAATCAAATTGCTTTTCTTATCACTTTCGGTGAAACAAACTATGCTTAGATACAGGGCCAAGGTGCAAATAAGTGAATTAGAAAAAAAAATACACTAGCTACCCCCTAAGAATGAATTCCACGAAAAATGTACAATATGAAAACGAAACAGATTGAAGTTTAAAATTATATTTAGGAACGAACCACACACAGCTAGTTCTGTGTAAGAGGAGTGGTGGTCGATGAATAACTTTCCCGGCTTTACTAGCGGACACGGCGAAGTGCAAACGCGAGCGGACATGCGGTTGATTAAATTCGTTGCACGCAGCAAATACAAAGTACAAAGCCAAGATGATACAAGAACAAACATTTAGTCTAATAACTGAATTAGTGTACACACACAGTCACAGGAATAGTTACGAAACCACCTCAGGCCCCCATACTGCAGCATATTTTGTTACGTACTTATAATCCAAGTAGTTTCCACGGACCAACAATATTCTCCATTTTTAGATCCCTCAGCCTCTTGCATGCATTACTAATAGCTAGTGAGAACTTGATGGATCTCCAATATATATATATTTCATCATGGACCCTCAGTGTAATGAGTTATATTATTAGTAGCGGCAGATGGAAGACGCTGATGCTGATATATATTTCCGGCACCCGAGGACATTGATCCCCACAAGGATCCCCGAAGATCATAGCCGCCACGGGGTTCTTGCTTTGAGCTAATTCTGTTTGCTTCAGGAAAGCCTACTTCTTCTTGTTGCCACTCCAAAGCTAGCGTCTTCGGATTACGTTTTGGTTCACGGTGCATTTGAATGATGTCCTTGTCATGATAATGATGTTCTTGCAATCCTGAATAGTAGTCGTCAGCGAACTGATACTGAGCACCAGAATCATCATTAGGGATGTTATTATTGTTGGTGTTTTCGTCTATATAGCTGCGTAGTCCAAGATCAACATAACAACCACTATTCTGCACATCATATCTCTCAGCTAACTGGGTTCTAAGGTATCCTCCACTATAGTTTTGGCTATTGGAGGTGTTGCCATTCATTGCTAATGCCTCAGAGACGTGCTGCTTGTAATCCATGCACAAGTCAATTGGCCTTATCAGCCTAGAGCTAGTCTCCTGCATGAGAATGCTATTGTTATAAAGCATGCTCTCCCTCTCCGTGTATTCATAACTACCTCCACCGATATTACCCGGTGCTATCATCATGCTGTTGGGAGGCTGCGAAAATGGAAACGAGAGCTGGAGATCAACTGGGTTTTCCAATGACATCATTATCATTGCATTATGGCTAGGTTTAGGGCTTTGGTTATTGATAATGGATGCTGATACTGACAATGGCTCGTTTGAGGATAGCTTTTTATTTGAAGATGATGATTTCCTGTTCTTACGGTACCCTCCACCCACAGGAATGTTGCGTAGAGTGCCACCTTTGGTCCAGTATCGGCGACAGGTCTTGCAAAAGTACCTGGGCTGGGATAAGCTGTAGTTGTTATAGTAGCAAAATTTGGTTTGTGTCGAGTCACAACGAGGACATTTTAGTACTTGATCTTGTGGGGGCCTCAGCCGCCTCTCAGGCATCAAAATCTGCGAGGGCCCAAGCATGTCTGTTGCCGTTGGGGATGAGGATGAGTCCATCAATGCGTTCTCGTGCATTGCGGCCTAGTAAGACAAAAACCCCAGAAAACAACAAAATGGGAACCCATTCAGCACTCAGATCAGCTTCTTGCCGACAGATACGAGATATACCTATTACAACACGTCGACTTGAGGATTTTGAATATGTTTGGGCATTTTGACTATATAATCTTGTAATAAATCCTAGTCATCCATGCTAGCAATATTAAGCAATCTTATCGTCGCATTTCAGACATTTATGCCCACTGCGGTACTAATCACTGTTTCTTTCATATTCTGGGATGCGATATATTATATATATATAGCATGCAGTAAGAGTATGTACCTGAAGCCACTGATGATGCTGATCTGAAGTAGAATCCGTATCCATGCAAACTTGAAGGGAGGACGCGAGACTCATTTCAGCATTAACTCCTGAGAGTTGAGAGAGAGCAGCTCCTCGTTATTCTTCTTCTTAATTTCTTGAAGTGTAGCTTTGAGTTCGAGAGAGGAGTGAAACTAATAATTAGAGAAGCTACTGAAGAAGAGAGGAATGACGAGAGAAATGGGCAATAAGAGAGTTGTAAATAAGGAAGAAAAAAGGTGGGTAGGTTATGCATGGGGTCAGTCAGTGAGATGAGTCAGAGACAGAAAAGAGTTAAGTCGGTGGCACTAAATTCATGATGGACCACCACGCTGTCTCCTTAGCGTAGTGCATACATGACTATTACTGACGTAAGATTGATTTTAAACATGTTTTGGTGTGAAAAAATTGGTGCAGGGACCGTTCCAATGATAGCTTCAGTTCCCAATAAAGGATATGCACCAAGCAGCAAGGTAGGGAGAGAAACATTGACGGAAAGTAATCTAAAACCCTAGTTATAATCCAGTACTGTACGTAGAAGTAAAACTGTACTCCTAATACCTAGGCGAGCTACCTATTTTGGGTGGCTTCAATTTGAAAAGAAACAGGCGGATGCAGATAGGGCTCTTTGATGGGTCGGGTCAGGCCAGGTCGACTTTACTCTAATTAAGGGACTTTACTCTAATTAAGGGCAGACAAGGGTCGCCCCTAAGAAAATACAATGGTATTAGGGCCGGACAGAGTCGGGCTTAGCCCTAAATATTTATAAATTATGAATTTTATATTTAAATTTTAGAATATAATATGTATAGACTAGCGTATCGTCCGTCGTTCCGACGGGAATGCATCGTCTGAATGCACGGGCGGAACTTAATCGATTATATTTGGACCCGTGTGGTCTATATAAATTAAAATTTTTAATTTTTAAATTTAATTTTTAATGGTCGGACCGGATTCGTGTGTTGTGTGTGTAAATTTAAATTTTCATTTTTCATTTTTAATGGGTCGGACTGGACTCGTGTGGTCCGTGTAAATTTAAACGAGCTTGAATTCTATTATTAAGTAGATGCCATGATTTAATAGAGATAAGAAATTAAAAACATAGTTTTTCCTAATATTTTGTACTCTACTATGAATAAATATCTTTATTTACTTTCTAAATATTAAAAAAATTAAATTAGAACCTGGATTTCGGACCGGACTTTGCGGTTAGTAACCTAATCCGAGCGTTGGACCGACTGGGAAATTTTCGGGTTGCGCATCAGGCCAGGCCGGCTCGGGCTAGTCGGACCGTTGGGATCCATGTGCTTTCCCGTCCATGGTGCCATTTGGGAAGGCCTCAAGATGCTGATGTTAGAATCTGTATACTGCCGAATGGCTACAGTTACGTGTACTGATGATGAAATTATGATGAGAAAAGCAGTTTCATTTTTCTTTTGGCTGGGTCCACTGCAGATGCTGCCTCTTCTAACAAGCAAAGTATATATTCTCTCTCTTCTTGAAATTATAAATAAAACAAAAACAAAACATCTCCTTTTGCCACGGCCTTTGATCAAGAACAAGCACTGGCTCTTGTAACTATTTTGCCGTCTTAGTTGATATTGTTAAATAGTATAGCATTTTTTTGTATCAAAAATATATTAGATCTGTAAATTTCCCGATGTGTAACATGGCTAGAAAAAAATATGATGTATTTATTACTAATTTCTGGCCCACTTTTTTTTCCAAATGGGTAAATACAGTGAAATTTAAGGTAATGAAATAAAAAAATATATATATATAGTTGTGAATTTTTAAAACGAAAGTTATTGATGAAAAATAAAATATATGCTTAACAAATATTGAAAGTGTGCAAATACTATGGGACATCGAAAAAAAAAGTTGACAAACATTATAAGCAGTAATAACGAAAAACGGAGTTCTGCCGAAGAATTTAAAAGCTATGCTTAAAATAATGCAGTCCAAATAATTAATAGAAAAACCGTAGTTTAAATCATGAATTTTTCCGAAAAGGTCATTTAAAACTCCAACTTAAACTCCGCAAATAATATGTTGTAATTTATCTTGACTTTTTAATTAATTTCTTAACTTTCGTTGACTTCGCCATTTAAGGCACAACGTTAAGTCGGCGGACGGAAAATGTCGACGGCATAACTCCGTCGTTTGATTCTTCCGTCTAGTGCCAAAATGACCTCATTTTTGTAATCTTCTCCGAACCCAAATCCCCCCAAATCGTCCGAACGGCAGCAATTCCTATCCTACCTCTTCCATCACCTCCATCGATCTGCCCGCCGGAAGCCCTAATTGGAGCAAATGCGAGTTTCTTCAATGGGACTGGAGCATTGGAGCGAACGGACGAACCTCTCTACCGGATCCGTCATTCAGGAAACCTGACTCCAGTCACAAATCATCAGCACCCAAACCCTAATTTTGACTTTCCTAAACCACTACAAACCAACCTTCAAATTTCCCAATTCCTTCGATCGAACCCGAAATCAAGCAAACACACCACTCAAGTGAAGAAACAGAACATAAATTCAACTCCAAAACCATCACAAAAACAATTCAACACCACACATAAAGAAACGACGAACCTCTCTACGAGCGTCGATGACAGGTATGAGAAGCTCGCGATCTCTGCTCCCCATAGGGATCGACTTGTCAGAGTACATGTTGACGAAATTGGAGCACTGCTGCCGTTCGGACAATTTGGGGGATTTTGGTACGGAGAAGATTACAAAAACATGGTCGTTTTTGGACTGGACGGAAGAATCAAACGGCGGAGTTACGCCGTCGACATTTTCCGTCAGCCGACTTAACATCGTGCCTTAAATGGCGTAGTCAATAAAAGTTAAGAAATTAATCAAAAAGTCAAGATAAACTACAACATATTATTGACGGAGTTTAAGTTGGGGATTTAAATGGCCAATTCGAGAAAGTCATAATTTAAACTACGGTTTTTCCAATAATTAATGTATACATATCGAGAACAAGCTGGGTGATGAAGTCATTGAGATGCTAACCCGTTGATCGACCACATTTAACCGGAGACCAGAAATGGATGAAACTTGAGGGTGAAGCGATTTGTATAAGTATCTACTTATCTTTTTCACTTTACTCTTTAAAAATGATCTGTCTAGCTAGATGCTTTAGCTTCTCGTTTAGTAACTTAAAAAAAAATACATGGATTTCAAATTTCAAATGATGAACTTTTATTAATAGTTAAATATCGAAACCGGTTGCAGAAAAGGCATCTTAAGATAACTCCGAACCGGACCAATATTACGTACTCTTGTTATCCGAAACGCACCTCGTACTAATGCCGTCAACGCTAAATAGGATCACGTGTTTTTGTTCCTGTATTATTAAGTTGCAAAGCATGAACATGGAGAATATCCAGCGCGATGTCTTAAAAAAGCACTCCCATGTCACTTGCATTTAGTTCTGAAGAATAATTATATTTCTTATAAGTAAAATTTCACCAGGGTTTAACTTCCTTTTGTGCCTTCCAGTATATCTTGTGAATGGGCAGTTGTTTCAAGTTCTTTTGGTGTTTATGACATTTTTCTCTCCAGCAAAGATCACATAACATGTACAGATATCGAAAAAATTTAGTTCATTATTTGTAGTCTTTCCTTATGTTCTTGCTCGAGTTAGACAACATATTGACGGGTTATGTAGCTCCTCGTGTGAGTGGAGACCTTGAGATTTGTAAAAAAGTATTGCAACCAACTTTCAACATACTCTCTTCCTCATATTCCAAATTTCTCGAAAAGAGATGAAGATTGTGTAAATCAAGTCTTGAGCACGACTTGGATTCAATTTGTTTCTTTTAAGTGAATGAATAAAGGCATGCGTACTTCAGTTATGCTCACAACAACAACAAGAAGTGGGTTGTCCAAGTAATTTAAATACCAAAGAAGGGAAATTTGAGCTCCGAATACTCCCCAATTCTTCGGATCCAAAGAAAATATGCTACAAATACATGTCAAATTCTAAAATGGTCCAACTTTCATAGAGAATAAAGCATATTCATCCATCACCTTATCATGATCAACCCCGTTACCAATAATGTACGTAAACACTACTTTCTCTATTCGAGTTCATAACAAGTCATTTATCACTATAAAACCTTTCAAGAAACAATTTAGATTATTGAGTAAAAAGGACAGCCACTTAGCATAGTGTTACAGGTACACCACACATAAAAAAAATATTACATACCCGAGTTAAAATAATAAGCAAGAGTATGGAGAGATGTATTAATCTTTGCTCATCAAACAACTAGATGTCATAAACCACATCATAGAATGGGCAAAATTCTATTAGAGCAAGTTGTTCATTCTTAAAAATTTCAACCTTTACTTATTGGATCATGGAGTTCTACATCTCATTACCAAATGAAGATATGATTTATCGGTGTCACAAATATGGAGCACCTCATAAATGGGGCATGCGAAATCAACAATGTAAGTCAATTTGTCCCACCAATCATCATTCATAATCTTCTCCTTCATGAAGTTTGTTTTTTCTATGCCATCCTCTCATACGAGGTCCACTGATCACTGATTATCACTGCTTGTAAACCACGCTTGATAAACTTATTATCTCGTAAGAATCACAATGGTGAGGGCAAAATGGGTATCAACCACTTAAAGAAATTTAAGAGGGGCGGTATTTAAAAAAATGGTTAACCTCATACTGTTGTTCATGATTAAAAATTTTCTATATCGAATCTACATGACCTTAATTTTATGATCCAGCTACATTTCATCTTAAGTTCTTTCATTTCCATTCAAGTTCTTTATTGCACAAATATTCTTCAAGGCAAGGTTAAGTGTTTGAACAACGCAAGATGTCCAATAGAGGTGCGGAAACTCACACTCACTATGCTCTCGTCCCATCGCAATTAGCAGCATTATAAGTGATAATCTGAGCTATATTTTAATGACCAACCTCTTTAATTACGTCTTTCTGAAGATTAACAATGAAGAATTTATCCTTTATTTATACATAGCCACAAAATTGATGAAAGATTCTGTTGGATCACTACATCCATCATTCACAATAGTCACCCCATTTTCCCTCTATGTCGACCGAAGAGGAACCATCATATTCACCACATTACTTCTTTCATTCACATGCAATGTCTTCCTCAACTTCTAATAACCAGTAGTTTTGTATCCAAATATATGATGAGTAGCAACAAAAGTGCAGGATCTCATGTAATGTGAATTTCTTGCAAGATTGAATGTCAAACCTCTTATATAAAACATCCTTGCAATTCTTGATCCAATTGATCCCTCATCTCACTCCAAAAGCTCTAACAATAGGTGAATTATCAGTCCATTTCTTGAGGCAAGAAGTCCTCATCTGAGATTCACTAGACATCAAAAATTCTTTAGGTCTCGCCTCACTCGTTTTCCTCTCGAACTCCTGATCCAGCCTTTGCATTTTCAGTTAGTCAGCACAAGTTACTTTCTTACAAACAATAATTCCATGTTAGCTAAAGCATATGAGCTTTCGTCTCTTGATGTTTGGGTCTTGATATAGAAATTTCATTTGAAATTCCAAATTCCTCAAGTTATCCTATACTTTCGAATTTAGTCACATACTTCCACAACGGAGACCACTCATAGCTGTCCATCAGGGAGTCCGGTTTGTTGCCCACACTGCTGCCATCTTTATTGCTTCTTGGTTGAGATTGAGAGGCCATGACTGCTGGCTACTGGCTACTCATTGCTACAGTTAATTGAATAACACATATACATTTGTTTTCAGGTACTTACCAAGTGATTGAGATGCTTCACAACTTCAGACCTTTACTTTCAGTTGCGCTGATGAACAATGATTATTGAGTATCATCAAAAGAGTTTTTTAAATGTTTGATTCATTTGATGAGTCCTTTGTAATTAACGAATAATATGAACCATCACTAATGGGAGCAGAAATGTCGGAAGGTGTAGTTGTAAATTTGTAATTTGAAAAATACGTTTAGTTCAAACTTGGAAAGTGAGATATTACTGAAAAAGTCACAATTTTCCAAATTTGTATTAAACACATGTGTACATCCTGATTCAATCATATCTGGTTTGACATGACGTTTTCTTTTAAACCTGATACACCTTGAAAACATAGTCATGACGTGTCCACCATGAATCTATAACGGGTACAAAGCGAATATGTGAAATGACCCTGAATGTCATATCCTTGAATCCTAGGCAGTGTTATAAGAACTGACATGGTGATTGATCCGGTGAGGCTTTCAGGTTGATGGGTTGATGATTCAATCAGGTTGAACCGCGAGTCAATGTATAAATTAATTAATATATTAGTAATATATATATATTATACGAAATTATGAATAAGTTGATAAATGATATATACTTTTATGATAATAAATTGAATTATATATTAAATAGTCAATAAATTAAATTAGCTCAACCAGTTAGAGTGTTATTATGACCTCGAATTCAATGAATGTCATCATTTTTGAAAAAAAAATTAAATTAAAAATTGATTTTTGACCGGTTTAATTCATGTCGGGTCCAACATGCGAACTGACCCGATATACCCACCAGATCACGATTCAACCAGTCGAACCGGACAGATCGGGTCTGATTTTATAACACTAATTCTAGATCATTATGATTGAGGTTTCAATAACTGACGGCAAATTAATTAAAATAGAAATCCCAAAGAAACGAGCACCACACGAATCTTCATTCCATCACTCCATTAACTTGTCTGCTTTTGGCAGCACCAAGGTCACTAGTTGCTACACAATCATAACAATAAACACAAATTACAAAAAAATCTAATGCTTGAAAAAAAAACATCTATCCATTACGATGATCCCCATCATGAACTGATTTGGGGTTTGAACAAGTAGAGAAATTCTAACATCAACCAACAACAAAAGACTGTAGCCAAATCAAGTGATTCCCAAATCCAAAATCAAACCCAACCCCAAAAGCTACTTTTACAATCACATGAACATTTCAATTAATCTAATGCTAAATAAACTCATCATATCTAATATCTATTTTAAACATTCTTTATTCATGAAATTTTCCCTATCTAGAAACCAATTGCTCAACCGACATTAAGCACAGCCATTCCAACATAAAATTTAATCCGAGTTTTCATACATGCATTTTGCCAAACAGGTACAGTGCACGTTAAGATTAGGCGGACAATAAACACGATGACAGTTATCCATTGTAACCTGATAAAAGAGATTCAGGACATGTTTGACATTAAAACTACATATTTATAAACAAAATAACAATGAATATATATCCAAAGCACACATAAAATGAGATCATACAGACTTTGTTTAGTAAGGAAACAATGTGGATATGATATGCACATATACTCATAATGAATTAGTAGTATCCATAATGCAACCCAGCCACATTTTTAAATCAACTTAATCAATTTATTGACGTATTATTCGCGCTGTCACCTACGAATTCTACTAGTTTACCGAGTATTTATCGTTATTTCACTCCTTTATTTAGTATTTCATGTTATCTATCTTCAAATAGAGATTTTGACATTCATTGGATGCGAAATGAGTGATTCCGTTATCCGATTAAGACAACATAAAAAGCGTTGGAAAGCAAACTCAAAATCCTACAACTTTTATGTTGACAACAAGGAGTAATTCGGACGTTAAGAAGGCCGAAAAGAGTAGACAGTGGAATTGACGAACAAAAACCACTACACCAAACCGAAGCTTTAGCGATCAGAAATTAGCGACCACCTGCGTCTGGTCGATAGTTTCCGACCAAGTGGATGTTAAATAGATTTAGTCGCTATTTTTAGAGACCATTTGGACGCCAATCTCTATATGGACGCTAAGTTTGGTGCCAAAATTTCGCGGAAAATTTTAACGACCACTTTGCGACCACGTGGTCGCAAAGTTTGGCGCTAAAAATTTGGCGCGAGTAAGTAACGACCACGTGGTTGGTAACAATGGAGAGAAAAATTTTACGCCAAAAGTGGGCGACCACGTGGTCGCTAATATATATATATATATTTTATCTTATAAATAAATATATAATTACATTATCGACGACGTGGTTGCTAATATTTATGAAACTTAAATGATTAGCAATTTTTTTGATAAATGTAATTTTTTTGAGCTTTTAGCGACCACGTGGTTGTAAAAGAGAATCTTTCTGACACATGTTAGCGTCCACGTGGTCGCTAATCTTGCTACCACCGATAAAGTTTGCGACCATGTGGTCGTAAAAGGGGATCTTTCTGACACATGTTAGCAACAACATGGTCGCAAAGGCGTCACTTAACACTTTATCTATAATGTAACATCACGCGAATCATTTTTTACATATCCATTTTTATTATATCCACAAATCGAGAGCAAAGTCTTTTCGCTGAAGATTAGAAGTGTGTTGCGGTCATAATATCTTCGACTCA
>JAWWMW010089376.1:0-11946 GCA_035048345.1 Echeveria elegans
TGGGTGACTCGCCTTCATTGGATTGATGTCCTCATTATTTTTGAATGGTAACGTTAAGAAGAATTCAGGATTCTTCCATAACGGCGATGAGCATTTGGTAAGGAATTCACAATGTGAGGCGGCGCAAGAGGTATTGATTATCTCCTCTTTGATTGGGTCCATTATCTCCATCGAATAAAAGTGAAAGATCTTCGTCCACGGAAGGAGATGATTCTTGTGCTTAAGACCTATATGGTGCCAAGATACTCTTTTGAGGCTATGTATAATATCGAATCCAAGTATAAAGTCTTTTCTAGATAATTCCGACCCATATACTTTAGATTTGATTCTGTAGCCCGGAAATAACTGTATTTAGATAGGCTTGCTGATCAGAGAGATGAAATATCTCACCATTAGCCGCTTTGAATGGCACTGAGCACGAGCTCCAAAATTCTGGTGGGAGAATTTCGGGTTTGATGATGGATGACGCTGCTCCAGTGTCAAAATAGGCTATAACCGGTATTGGCTTGTCGTACTTATTTGGAAAGATGTAAATTTCCGCATTCGGCACTGGTTGCGCTAGACATACAGCTTCTAATTCTTTCTCAACTTTGCAAGCATCAAGGGTTTACACATCGAATCTCATGAACTGATCATCACTTTCACTTTCATATTCTCTTTCTGTTTCATCTTCTGACGATTCCTCTGGTTCTATTCTCATTGCAAGAATTGTATCATCATCTGGTTCGTCATCAATAGAGAAGATAGATTCAATATCCGAATCCTCAATATCTTCGACCTTGGATAAGTATC
Source organism: Echeveria elegans (assembly GCA_035048345.1). Lineage (NCBI taxonomy): Eukaryota > Viridiplantae > Streptophyta > Magnoliopsida > Saxifragales > Crassulaceae > Echeveria > Echeveria elegans. Next base: position 793 of record JAWWMW010089376.1, read on the forward strand.
CAAGAAGCTTATCTCTCTTGTTCTTGTTCGGGCATTGCTTAGCGTAGTGTCCTTTTTTCTTGCAGATGTAGCATTTGTCTGACTTCCTGACACTTATCAACTTTTTTCTCTTAAAGAATTTCCATTTTCCTTTTTCATGGAAGAGGTATATCTTCTTTCTTGTGAACTTCTAACCAAAACTATCCCTTGTCGAGCAATCGCACTTCTTTTTCGTGCATTTAATCGATAGTTCAGGTCTTTCACAAGCTTTTCCGAGTAACTTTCCATGCTCTTGAAGCTGCTTGAAGAACTTCTGGTGATTGCATAGTGTTTCAAACGCTGCCAGAGATAACTGATATATTTCTCCTAACGAGACATGATTCAACATTAAATTCTTCAGTGATAATATCCTCATATTTTCATTGCCAAGAGGTTCAGGGAGAGAATTCAGATACGCCTGCTGGAGATTAACATCATCTATGCCATTCAGTACGTAAAATGTTTTAGACATCCTTTCATAGTGCCTGTCCAGATCTTTCCTCTTGAACGAGCAACATTTCATGATGAGATACTCTTATCTTGCCTGATTTGTATAGTGATCCCACATTCCAAGGAACTCATTGTGAATATGTCCAACTACTGCTTCAACTGTTTGAGATTGTCTGATTTGTAGTTGTATGTATGCATTAAGACTAATCCACCATTGTCTGAGTCTTCCTTGAAACTTCGAAATTATTTTGTCAATGACGACTGGAGTGTAGCTCCTGGATTCAACATCTGTTCTGTGATCCATGCATGTATCTCATATATCTTGTCTCTCCATTTTGATGGTGGGACATTGTCGAACGAGAATCCACTGTGTGGTTCTGTGTAAAACTTAGGGTTTCTCTCTTGTTGTGGTCTCTGATCATCATGCATTTCATTAGATACATTTCCAGCATCATTCTGTTTTTCTGTTTCCTCAATTGTAGGATCAACCATCATAAATTTTGGGATCAAGGATTCTTCATTAGAAACTTCTTGGATTAATTCTATCTTTGATTTTCCAATGTTTTTGATCATTTTTTCTTCTGTCATCTTTTCTAAGAAGGATGAGATAGGATTCTTTGCTGGCTCAACCATGAATTGTGTTTCCATATTTTTTGGTTGAGGCCTTGGAATCTTTTTTTCTTGAACCTTTTTCTTTTGCAGTCGATTGTTTTCTTTTTGTGACATGTTGTTCTTCCACAATTCTCATTGGTAGAAAGGAAGATGCTCCAAATATACTTGGGTCACTTTGAAATGTTAAGGGCTGCGATTGGGGCATATAAGACGGAACGTACATTGGGTACGATGTGAAAATGTCCTGAGGTATAGGTGTATGAGGTCTGTACAGCTGACTTTGCAAAGAGTGGAGCCGATTTGTCAAGTTTTTTCTTTAGCTCTTGCTCCTTTTGATACATTAGAGGATCTCTTAAGGAAACTGTGGTAGCCGCAAGATGTAGTAGCTCTTGATGAAGAGTGGCCATTCTTTTGTTTATCTCCTGTATGGACTTGTCTAATATAGAAACCTTGGAATCAATTTGTTTCAGCATCTGGTTCTGTGCCATAGCATTCTCAGACTGCCAATTCAGGACTGCCTCTGCCACACTTACTTGTTTTATGGTGCCATCTGGATTTTTCGTGTTTGGATTCTTTTTTTTCATGAGTGTCTTATGTTGTTTTGTTCAAACTCTTGTCGCGGAAAAAGATCTTGTGATCCTGAAGATCCAATCATAAAGATGGGTTTTGGTTCCTCATTCCTTTTAGGATATAAGATATAGTAGTCAAATTTTCCCCTTGATTACAAGGAGGCCAACTTCCGGATCTCCAGCTTCATATCGCTCTTTTAGCTTTTGCTGCATATACTTCTTATTTTTCCGTCTTCTTGGAGTTTCCTCTTCATCAGAAGAAGTCATCATGCATCTTTCACAGTCGAAAACATCAAAGAATTTGTGACTTTCATCTTCAGCAAATATGTAGATTCGTTTTCCATCACTATTAAAAGAATGAATAGGAATGAGATCTTCTTCTAGCTCAGCTATCATATTTATCTTTGTGCAGAAAGATGTTGGTCTAGGCTTTTCTTCCTTTTGATTTTTGAAGGCGATTTCGATCGTTCCATCCTTTTTTCTCATGATGGACGATTCAACGGATTGAATCGGCACATTCCTTTCATGGATCTTTTCATAGTTTGTTAACCATGATTCCGGTAATTCTGCTAGTTCATCTCTCGGAATTTGTCTTGGAATGTGAGTACAAGTTGGACTGTCTTGAGACTCCATTTGTATGAACAATGCATCTTCTGAGTCTTTGGGAAGACTTAAGTCCATTGTATGATTTTGAAATCTGTATGCCACCTGATGATGGATTGTCGCAACATAAGTGTTTTTAACTTGCGGAGCACCCGTGATTTGTAATTGGATCTGCATATGCTTGTAGATATGGGGGTCCTCCAGAACAATGTTAAAGTTTGAAAAAAGAGTGACGAACACCGTTCCAGCGTTTAGTGTAGTCTGGATGGTTGCAATACACGCATGCAGGTACTCCCTGTATCTTATGTCTAAGAGAGCAAGTATTGCAACAACAGACAAACCTTTTCATCCATGAAGTGTTACAACCAGTTTTACAGCACTGTAGTGAAGATGTTTGTAGTCATGGATTTTCCATTGGTGTATCATCCCCTCTTCAAGACAAAGGGGGGTCATCTATTCTGCTTCTGTCGCCGGAATCAAATGTTGCTCTAGCTGGGACGCCATGACAAGCTCTTTGGCTGAAGTCTTGTTTGGATAGAACACATGTTTTATAATTCTAGGGAACGTAGAATTGGGTTTTATAAAGGCTTTATAGGGATTTAGTAGAGGTAATTGAGTAATAGGGACCTTACTATCTTCACTTACATAATCCACTTCATAGAGGTAATCTATCTTGCTACAGTTTGTAAATGCCTACTCTATTTAAGGACGCGCATAACTTGTTAGGTCTTGTGTTGCTTGTCAGAGAATAAAGACCATTTCTAGAAGAGATCAGATGCCACATAATGGTATATTAGAAGTGAAAATCTTTGATGTATGGGGAATTGATTTCATGGGGCCATTGACATGTTCGTTTGGGAACAACTACATCCTTGTAGCAGTCGACTTCGTTTCAGAATGGGTAAAAGTCATTCCGACACTCACATGTGACGTGATAATAGAACTCACATTATGAAAAGACGGTTAGAAAGCATGCTTCGCAAGCACATGGTCTATCATAAGATTGCAACTTCTTACCATCCGCATACTAGTGGCCAAGTAGAGGTATAAAACCAAGAGATCAAGAGTATTCTTGAGAACACGGTAAATAGATCAATGAAAGATTGGTCTCCAAAATTGGACGAGGCACTCTGGGCGTACAGAAGTGCATACAAACACATATTGGCACGCCCTCTTACAAGCTCGTATTCGGAAAACCATGTCACTTGCCTGTGGAAATGGAATACAAGGCAATGTGGGCTATCAAAAATCTGAATTTTGATAGTAAGGCCACCGGCGAACACAGACTACTCCAGCTCCACAATCTCGAAAAATTCAGGTTAAACTCTTTTAAAAGCCCAAGAATATATAAAGAGAAGAAAAAATTATGGCATTATAGAATTCGAAAGAAGACTTTTCAGATAGGAGACGAAGTACTCATTTTCAATTCAAGGATTAAGCTATTTCCTGGAAGATTAATGTCGAAATGGTTTGGACCGTGTTCAAGATCTCAAGGGTAATAGCAGACGGGATGTTGAATTATTCAACAGAGGAAGAGGTCGATTGAAAGTCAATGGCTACAGACTAAAACTATACCACGCTGGCGAGTGCCTCCTAATTGAAAATTTTCACTTGACCGACCCGGAGTAACTATTGATTAACGCAACATTCGAGAGGGGATCCTAGCAAAGGACATCTCGAATGTGTTTATTGTAGAAGACTCGGCCACGTCTATGCCAGAACGTTTATCTAGGTCATTAAGTTCATCTACACTCTATCTTTTTAGTAGAGTTTATTACAGAAAAAGACCCGTATGTGTAACACTTTTTTCAGATGACAATCCTTAATTTTTAATTTCACACTTAAGCACTCTCATCTTTTCTTCGTTAACGATTCGACACCCTCCATCACAATTAACGACAATTGACCCCTTAATCGTAATTTAAAAAATAGGGGTCCAATTGAAAAAATAAAAAATACAAATTGACCCCTCATCCTCCCTCCTCCACCACAACCCCCACCGCCTCCTCAACCTCCACCTCCTCCACTACCACCACCACCCCCACAACCCCCTTTGCCTCCTCCACCTCCACCTCCACCACTACAACCACCACTCCACCACCACCTCCACTACCACCACCACTTCCTCCATCACCATCCCCTCCACCTCCTCCTCCTTACCCTCCACCACCACCCCCTCCTCCACCTTCACCTTCACCAACACCACCACTTCACCATCACCACCTAAGGAGGAGGAGGTGGTGGAGGATGAGGAGAAGGAGGTGGTGGTGGTGGAGGTAATGGTGGTGGAGGAGGTGGTGGTGGCAGAGGAGGGGGTGCTGGTGGAGGAGGGGGTGGTGGTGGAGGAGGAGGATGAGGGGTCAATTTGTATTTTTTATTTTTTTTAATTGGACCCCAATTTTTTTTTAAATTACGATAAAGGTCAATTGTCGTTAATTATGACAGAGGGTGTCGAATCGTTAACGATGAAAAGATGAGGGTGTTTAAGTGTGAATTTAAAACGGAGGGGTATCATCTGGAAAAAAATGTTATACATATGAGTCTTTTTCTGTAATAATCCCTTTTTATTATTCATATAATTGTTTAGGGACTAAACAAATCTTTAGTGTGGGGTTGGGTAGTATGCATGAATTTTCAGTTGATAACATATTGTGTGCGTACTAGGAAACTTTTAAAAAAAGATTGCATTCATTGTATCATGATTTATTGAAAACACGTTGAAACGTTACTGATGAGCATGCCTAAATTTAGTCAGACACATATATTAAAATTTGTACGCTATGAAATTATTGTGATTAAAGCTTTGATTTGAATTATTTTCTTAGTAAAAAATTTATTTAATATAAAATGATTTGACGCTTTGGTTAGCTTAGCTCGGTACATTTTAAATTTTATTTCATCTTTGAAAATGAAGTTTTGCTAGAAGTGTGCAAAGAAAATTTTGACAATATCACATTTAGTATTTTATAGAATTTCTTGATTGTATTTAGGTGACTTTAGCATGATTGAAGGTGTATTTTTATGACACTCGAGTAGTATTATTAGGCACTTGACACAACTTAAGTGTGGGGTGTGCAAGCAAAGAGAAAAATATTTTCAAAAAAAAAAGAGAAGAAAATAAAATATAGTTGAACAGTTGCCGATGGTTAGAAAATAAAATATTAAAAATTAAGCTGCATCATATATATTATTTCCCCATTGAAAGTAACTGTTTCAACTTGAAAAAGGAGAAAATTGAAGAAAAGAAAATGTCTCTTGCCCACTACTTAAGCTCTTGTCATTATGCTTTGTTTATTTTGTGACTCGAGTGAAGCTTTATGTGCTAACCATTGAGAATTTCTAAGGGACGATCCTTGTATGAACATATGTAGGCATGATGGAGAATATGAGAGAAAATTAACATCTTAAATATCGGAACTCCTATACTCTTATGGATTACGGCGTTTAGTCTAATGCTTGAGTATGAGTTCAATGTCTTGAGCTTATGGACTAGCCCTAGCTAGCATAGGTGACAGGTTCGATAGACTTCTCTTTAAAAACTTTGCACTTAACTTCATGATTCTTAGTGTGGATGTCGAATGAAAATTTGGATCGAGCAAAGTTTGGTTCTTGGTAGTCACTTTATGAGAAATTTATGACTATTATGATTTGAGTGATTTTTGAAGTTTTTCATAACATGAATTATTAGCGATGCTTATGATGTGCATGAACGTTGCGACATAAAATGGCTTTCTCTTGAAACTATGAAAAAAGATTGAACTTTCAAATGGATGAAATGCTATTTTGGGATTTGTGAGTATTCCTTTTCTGAAAACTCTCACAAGACTATATTTCGTCCGCAAGGGTAGCGTAGGGGTTTAAAGGCTTGATGCATACGCTAAATGCATTCGTGATTTCTACGAAAGTGAGTTAGGAGTAGATTTTATTAAGTTTAGACTTAGATTGTTCGGGACGAACAAGATTTAAGTGTTGGGTATTTTGATCGGTGTAAAATATGTCTAATATTTGGATATGTAGTTACTTATATTTCACGCATTTACCATAATAAATTAGTCATATTCTACAGTCACATTGCTATTTCAGGCTCAAAATACACTTTCTAATGATTATAGAAGACTGGAGCAAAATATAGCAAAATTGTGGATAAAAAGGGTAAAATTGGCAAATTTTTGGACTTTTTGGACCTTTGGAAGCTTCCATAGGGCGCATACATTATTCGATTGAGACGAAATAAATTATGTTGGAAAGCTGACTCAAAATCCTACAACTTTTATGTTTGCCAAAAGGAGTGGTTCAGAATTTTAGATGGTCGAAAGTGTCGACAAACCGCGAGTGACGCGGGCAGAAGAAGCTTGACGCGGGTGAAGGCCAACTTCCTGGGAAAAGTGTCAAGTGACCCGCGCCGATTAAATAGACTTTGCCCGCGCCAATGTGATGATGTCAATGTGACATCAGCAGCGTTTTGAACTCAAACCGAATATAAGATTAAGAGGGATAAATATAGACCATCGTAGAGCATTTAAATGGAGTATTCATGCAGGAAATTCAAAATGGTTTTCAATAAATAATGATGGAGTATTTATGAGGTGAAATTATGGAAAGGGGATTACTTTTGAATAATTAAAGGAGAAAAAAGAGTTACTCTTGGAACACAATAAAAGGATGTCTCATTCTCCTTCAAAATCGGATTTTTCAAGAGGAAAAATTCCCTCTAAAAGCACTCTTCATTTCTGGCCGGTTGCTTCAAGTTCTGATTTGTGCAAGAAGAATTCCACACTTGAAGACTTGTTACTTTTTTTCAAAAACTCTTCTTTAGTTTATTTTTAACATCAGTTATGTATTGTTATTCCCTCGAAATGAGTGAGTAACCGCTTTTGATGACAAGGGTCTGACGTACCCTTGACCACTCATGATCGATTGAAGGGATTTTACATATATTTTATATATGGTTTTTGGTTGAAATAGTTGTATTTAGCCTACACTTATGTGTTGCATGATATAGTGTCTTGACAAACGCTTGACACAACCGCTTGAGTACACAAACTTGGGGAAGAATCTCAATAGATGAACCCACACTAGTATTGCACCTGAAAAGGGCAAAAGCTAGTAACGTACGGGGTTAAATATTCTTAAATCAAGATGATAACTTATAACTGACCAAGTTCGGTTATTCTGTCGATATATGAAAGACTAGCTTAGAAAGTGTTCGATGAAGTTAGCATATAACTGGCCAAGTGCGATTAATAGATTCGAACTCTACGATAACAATTCAATTCATGTCAATGAGAATTTTAAGATTGTATGTGTGTATATTTCAAACTTCATGTCCGTGAGATTTACATCATATTTGCATGTATAGTCCCACACTTACCAAAACCTTTTAAAAATCATTCTACTTATTATTAGAAATCACTTGATGAAATTATAAGTATGATATGTGACATTATTTCCTAGTCATCTCTTTTTTAAATATTAATTTACGAATAATTTTCACCAATCTTAAAATGGAACCCCCCAAACCTTTACAATTGTTTAAGTGCATGAATAGTATAATTTAGTGAGTTTCCATTGTTCCCTTGGGTTTGACACTAGGTCACCCTAGTTCTTACGAATTTCTTTTGACTTGCGATATACTATCATTTACTGCACGTCAACTGCCTTATTTCCTTTTGGGAGATCATACTCATACCAAGTACCATTAACCTCCATTGCCTTGGCTTCATCTATAATAGCTTCTCTCCACACCTTTTGCTCACTGGCGTCTTCATGAGTTCTTAGCACTTGTCCTTCATCTAGCTTGCTGACGAACACTTGATGCTCTCGAAGAAAATGTGCCAAGGAACATATAGCTTGAATCGGGTGAACAACAACCTTGTTAATGTAGAAAACCCTTTGTTTATCCTTGAGGAAGGCTTCCTCAACCTTGTGCTTATTCTTAAAGGCTGAGACTGAGGTTGGGCAAAGTCTTCATCTTCACGACTAAAATCATCTGACTCAACTTGATTATCATCTTGAATATTGGAATCATTATCTCTTGAACGATTGAATCATCTCGGACCAAATCATCTTGGACTTGACCTTGATCACCATCTTAATCATGACTAGATGAGCCAATATCAAAGTTTTCAGCTTGTGTTCCCCTTCATGATCAGGATGGGGAATGACGTTGGTGTCTTCTTCTACTCGAGGAGTTCCCCTTGATCCTTAGGCAGGTTGAGTCCAAAGTTTTTCCAAGATAATCCTTAAGTTTGTGGCTTTGTCAGATTGTGCTTGAGATAGGTTCTCTTACTCATCCCAATTCATGCTTTCATAGCACCCTCTTTCCTTCACAAACTTCTCGTCTCTAGACACTATCACTCACCTTGCTATTGGATCATAGCACTTGTATCACTTTTGAGTTGCCGAGTAGCCAATGGACATTGTTTTTGTGCTCTTGGCCTCTTTTTTTTTTTGTTCCCCTGCGATTAACACAAAACAAAGACATTCAAATACACACAAGTGGTCAATGGAAGGTTTGATCTTGTTGAGTACCTCATAAGGTGATATATTATCAAGGATTTTTGTTGGAAGCTAGTTGATAAGGTAGTAAGCGGTCATCACGACATCTCCTCAAAACTTATTAGGTACATTGGTGTGGAACATCATGAACCTTGCTCTAGTATTTGACATACTAGTGGAACATGTCCTAATCAAGCATGCCATACTTTATTCTCCTCAAAACAGAATAGAGCTCTATTCTCCTCAAAACAGAATAGAACATGTCCTAGTATACTTGGTGCTTCGAATCTCGTTCTTTATTGAGATTAGCTGTGACTATAGCGGTATTACAGGAAACTTCGGATTTCATCCATGTTCTCATGGCGACTTTCTCGGTGCTATTTTTGGAACTGATATTGCTCGTGAGAAGCTTGGTGATATAATCTTGCAGGTATTCTATGAGTCTCGTTGTCTATTGCTCTATACCATATACTTCAGACTAAATGAACTGTGTGCTTTCTGTGTTTATGTGTGCAGTCATTGACATAACAGTCATTGACATAACTCTTATTATACGTATACGTGGGCAATGTTCCTTTCTCATTTAAAAAAGCTGCCATTGCTAGCTCTGGAGTATGAACCGGCAAGGTATACGGTCTTACCCTTATATATCCAAATGGCTCTCCACCAATTGTCTTGATTTGTTTAAATTAAATGTACATAAAAATTCATATACTATCGTTTCCTGCATTTTTCTGATGGGTCACAATTTTCAATCTTGTGCAGGAAAAAGTCGTTTAAGACAGTTGAAGCATCACTTAGAGTCATGCTATGGCCAATGCTGGATTCAAGATTTCACGAACAAGACTGAGGAATCTAATCGGGTAACATTTCAGTAGGCTGTCAAACTTATTTCTCGTCAAATATGTTTTAAAATTTCAGTAGCGGATATGTGTGTGTGAACTACAATGACAAAAATTGGATTTCCTCTCAAAATCGGGGATATAGTATCAGTTAGCGGATTAGGAAGAATACAGGTTAGTCACCTGAAGTCGTATCTAAGTTCTAACCGAAACATAGCTCAGAAAACTGCTGATATCCGATACCTTGACATAAACCTTGTATTGTTTTCCTTGCATATTGGCGAGATAAACGAGATCAGAAAATGGAAATTTGCCGTAGAAATATTGAAGTTCATTTAAGTCTAAAGCTGATTGAAATTGAATGTATGTGGCATACTTTTGCCTCCTAAGTCTTGTAATAAACTGACTGCCTCCTAATCAAATTTGAGGCCATCCCCGCGCCGCCCCGCCCTGCCCGCTCTGTCCTGCAAGCCAAATGGGGCAGGGCAGGTCCGAAAATATTTGACCCGCACTGTCCTACACTGCCCCGCCGCCCCGCCCTGCCCTGACCCGCCCCGCGATTAACCCCTAATTAAGCCTAATTAATCCTAATTAACCTCTAATTAATCCATAATTAACCTTAATTAACTATGATTAATCCTAATTAATCTCTAGTTAATACTTAATTAACCATAATTAACTATGATTAATCCTAATTAATCCTAATTAATCGTGGGGAAGGGCAGGGCAGGTCGGTTGCGGGTCGGCGCGGAGCAGGGCAAGACAGGTCAGGCCAGGTCCGACCCGCGCAGGGCAGGTCGTAATTTGGCTCCGACCTGTCCTGTTGCCACCCCTACCCATCAGGAGTTGGGTACACTAGGTAAAGCAGGGCATGTAAGTGTAACCCATGACTCTAGAGATCCATTCCTAACTGATAAAAAAACCAAATTTGAGAAGCCCATGAACTTTCTATTCTCGGCCCAATGACAAACTCAAATTCAAAAAGCAACACTCCTGGCCCTGGCTACTTTTTCCAATGCCAACGGCTGACGTCATCATCCCCTGTCACTACCATATCACTGGCTCAATTTTGCAGGTAGCAAAGTCTTCAAAACTCCATCCACAGGTATTTTACTTTGTATCAGTTGCAGTAAGATTAATAAGATAATATTCCATTTGATTTTTTTTTTTGAATTTATTCAATTGTTGTTGTTGTTGTTGTTGCAATTGGACTTGAAGAATTCGTACTTTTAATCCCACTTATTTTTTTTGTGTTAACTAGATGATATATTTTACTATGGTAGTGAACATGTCCCATGCTTATGAAAACCGTTTTAAATTTTTTTTCTTAATTTAATAAATTAATATTTATCAAATGAACTGACCTGAACTGACAATCTGAAATTTAGTCTGTTCGACTATTAGACTGTTTAGGATTCAGTTGTCGTAGGTCCTGTGTCAACTTAATAGTGCAGATAGTTAATGTTGCAAAAATATAAATGACATAGGAATTGGTAACCCGGTTCGGCTCCTTTAAGGCTTAGTCCGGGGGCTACTCCAAGCCCGGTGGAAACAATTCACTA